>CAMPDV010007678.1:0-35173 GCA_946699065.1 Loxodes magnus
AGTTCCAATATCTATTTTAATTAATACTAATAACTATCAAATATGCTTTAAACAGTTTATAGCTACAAGCTATACTTTTAGTTATTTATTTTATAACTTGCAAAATATGAAGATACCTTCATTCATTATATTATGAATAGTTATATAAATTTAAAGTTTATTATAACAATAAGAATAGACATAGTATATCAAGGCTGACTGCTAGATGAGTTTAATTTAAATTAAAAGGTTATATTGCATTCAAAAGATCTGAATGTCTTTATTATTTTTAAATCTATAACTATTTTAATTTTTAGAAGCTTTATCCATATATTTTTGGTTTAAAAAAACGAGAAATTAAATTAGAAAATGTAGATAAAAAATTTTAATTCCAATTTCTTTCACTTAAGTAGTAGATTAAGTTAAGCATTCTCAGTATATTTATTATTCAAAGTAATTTTTGAAATTATAGGAATAAAGCCATTGGAGCTTTTACCAAACTTAAAAAAATGTAAATTTTATTAATTTATTATATATTATATATTATTGTTTTGTTCATTGTTCGAATGTGAGCAACAAAGTCATCTTCATCAGAGGTTGGGGAAGTTAAGTACCCATAATCGACTTTATGTCTTCCTCTGCTTTGGTTTGGCCTCGAGACATCCGCTAGTTTGACCTTCAGCACTGACTTATTTTAATTTTTAATTCTGGAACGAAAAAGAAATAATATTGCGAGCTTCATCAGAGGTGGGGAATTTAAGTATCCATAATTGACACATGTCGTCCTCTGCTTTGGTGATGCAATGAGACACAATCCTGCCATGTCCTTGGACCTCCAGCAAGTATTAAAGATCACGAGTATTCTTAAATTATATCAGTATTGAACATTTTTATCAGTACTGAATAATTATACCAGTATTGAACAAGGTTTATCAGTATCTGATAATTTTATCAGTAATAAACATTCTTGTCAGTATGAAACATTTTTTAAAGAGCTGCGCACCAACGAGAGTGCTACGCGCTCTATAATCAAATTTATTAATTATTTATATCTATTTTCTTTACATCTTTGTTGATTTTAGAATATAATAAATGCAAAGGGTTATATAGATTAATGTTTCGCTAACTTTTATTAAAGACCTAAATTAAATGAATACAATCTCTTAATTTTCATATATAGCAGAATAATATTTTAATTAATTATTTCCTAAATTTTATAATTTTTCTCTTTATTTTAGTATTTTCTAAATTTAATTAGTTACTTAAATCCAAATTATTAAAGTAAGTCAGCATCTATAAATAAAAATATCTTCTAATTCTTTAAAAAGGGAACTCATAAGCTTTAGTCTGCTAAATTTTAAACCTTTGACACAAATAATTTTATAGACAATTTCAATTAATTTGGTCCTTAATTATTTTAATGAGAAAGAATAGTTAGGACCACTTTCAAATTAACCTCAAGTTAATTATTTTTAATTCTTTTAGATATTTCAAAGCTTTTAAAAAAGGTTTGAAACAGAATTTTTGGTCTTCTATTAGCATTTTTTCATTAACTCTTTGATTGGATCTTGATTTATCGATATATATAATTCAAAATTGTTGTTAGTTTTTTAATAAAAGATGAGAAAAAAGATTTAGATTATATAATTAGTATAATAAGAGATATCTAAATTATGAAAGACTATTATTATAAATTCAAAGATAAATAACTTAAAGAGTAAAGCTAAAGGGAAAGAGAAAATTATTTAGGTCTCTTATAAAATAAATGAGATATGACAGAGATAACAAGGAATTTCGACCTAAGAATCAAGTAAGGGCTAAAGAAAAATCTTAAATAGCCTTTTAAAGACTTAATTTTATGGGAAATACTCAAAAAGAGGATTTACTCTAAAATAAATTATTTCATATTATATGCATAATCCTATAGAAATTTTCTAAGTTTATTTATTAGTTCATTTAAACTAAGGATAATAAATTTTTTAATATTTTCCTTAATAAATGAAAATACCTTATTGTTGATAACCAAATAGATAGATAATTTTATAAAATATAAAAATACCAAAGTTTATTTTTAACAATCTCTTTATGTTTCAACTATTAATAATTTATTTTAATGAAGATTAATTTAAATAGAGTTTAAATTTATCTTACAGTCTCAGAATAAGAATTTTTTGTTATCTCTAGGTCTTAATTTCGCAGGTTATTTAATTGAAATATCTCCTTCAATATCTTCTAGGATTAGATTAAGGCTATTTCTTCTCCTTTCATTAGGACTAAAAAAAATATTGGATTCTTTTTATTCTTCATTTTAGTTTAATATCTAAAGATTTTATTTAAATTTATAACTTTTTTGCCCAACCTAAAGATTTGTTTGATTAACCTTTTATGGATTAGATTTTTTATTACTTTCTCTTTTGGTTGAAGCTTGGATTTCTTCATTTGTTATGTCTAATTTTGTTAATTAGGAGTTTTGATGAATAGTTCCACTTTATACTTTCTTAAATTACTTTTTCATTTTGAATTCTTTAATTAAGTCTGCTACAATAATAATAAGTTAAAATAGCAAATTTATTAGTGTAAATCCACTTAACACGAGAGTAATAATTATCCCAAAGCGGTTTCAATTATCTCCCATTTCTTGCTTCATTTCTTATTAAGCTAGGAAAGCAAAATTTAAGAAGACTAATAGTGAAATAAGTATCTCTGTTATAATTTATAGGTATAAATTTATTTTTCTTTCTAAAACGTTTCACTTTACTATGTATCAGATCTAGAAAAAGCAAGTAAAAAGCAAAAGCAAAATTTGGAAGAAAACTAATTTTCTAAGAAAGACAATCACTAAGGCTATAAAAGCTCTTCTTACTGTAAATAGACTGTAGTATAAATAAGGCTAATAATCATCATTTTTGGATATTTCTTCTAGCAAGCATCCATAGGTTATATAGTATTACCCTACTTTGGACTTATTATTCACTAACTAATATTATTTCTATGGATCGTAAATCCTATAAAAGTATAAAGATTTTAAGGTAATCAAAGCAAAGAAGAAAAATAAAAACAACTATAATAAAAAAATTACCAAAAAAATGATAGAGAGAGTACTGTTAAAGATACTAAAGAAAGAGTCCCATTAAATGTAGCTTAGCTATAAGAAAGTAGCTACAGATAGATCAGCGAGCTTAGTTAGTATCAGAACGATTATAAGTCTATGCCTTACAAAACTATTGAACAAATTTTATATTTTTTTGCCCAGCCATGGAATAAAATAAAATCTAGGAACTATTAAATACAGCAATGCTACTATTATTATGTTTTCCAAAGTTTAGATTGTATTGCTGAGAAATAAATAATTTGTAATGTTTTGCTAGTTATATTGCTGATCTACTATTTAGGATTATTCTGGGTTTAGATTTGCAAAAGAACCTACTAGAGAATAAATTTATGAGTCACTTTTACTTAATTCATGATAAAGGGCATTGAGAGTGTTAGGCTTATCACAATTTATTAATCCATTAAGTCTAATAAGTTGTAAAGCAACTATAAATTAGAATGCTCTTTGAAATGCTCCTCTTCAAGCTGAAAGAGTTAAAATGGAAGCTAATACAAATGTTCCACCTGAAGTGTAAACAGAAATTTCTGAAATAAGCGAGGCTGAATTAACTATATTTTTTTCCAACTAAGTAAGTTTATTTTAATCTTGCTCTTAGCATTTATATTATCTCAAAGATCCTTCAGAAATACACAGCATGCATTCTTTTTAGCTTGTATCACAAGAAATACATGTTTGGTTGCCGCATAAATCGCAATATTCATCTTCTTCTATATTATTAGAAGGTACATTTCAGCATTTCTAAAAGCATTAGTCATTATTGATTTAATAATTTTATGAGCAGGTAGTACAAATGCTTGAGTTAATGCATTGAGTACAATGTGGAATAATCTCACAGGACTAGCATTTATTATATTAATCTAGATAAAATTAAGAGTTACATGTCTAGCAATTAAGATTATCTTGGCATAAATGACAATTCTCTACTTCACATAACCAGCATTTACCCTAATCATCTAATTAAAATCCATCTTAACACTCTTAGCATTAATTTTCAGATAAGCATCTTTAGCAATTTTTTATTAAATAAGAGCAATTTATGCATTCTTATGTTTAATTATCCAATAACTAATTTTCCTAGCAAATGCATGAGTTGCTATTATTAAGGGTAAAAGATTCTTTACATTCATTGCACGAAGTTAAGTTACAAGAAACGCAGTTTGGAAATAAGTCGTTACACGGAATACATATAGCTTGGTCTAACGTTTCAGAATCTTGACATCGATCTCTACATTAATTTTGGCTTAAAACTCAAGGAGAAAAACATTAATCACAACTGTTGGCTGAACAAAGTTCACAACCTTCTATCAATTCAATGCAAAGCTTGCAAGTATCATCACTTAAATAGTAAGTATCTTGACATTATAAGCAATTAGTCATATTGCAGTCTGTGCAATTTTCTCATTTTGAGGAGCAAAGCTCGCAAATTGTATCATTATTGAAATATTATTCTCCTATTGAGCAATTTTCTTTACACTTGTTTTAAGTTAATCGTAGATTTTAACATTCGAAACAAAAATTTCCATCAAGAGAACAAGATATACAGTCTTCTAGCACTTATGAACAATTCTAGCAGTTCTAACTTTTAGAGTCGAAAAACTATCCTATAGGACATTTCAAACAAGTTTAGCTTTATAGGCTACAAATCAAGCAACCACCAAAAACTAAAGAGCAATCTTAGCAAATAAAATCTTAGTCATAATCTTACTAGCTATTATCACATTATGATTTACATGTTGAATTCTAAAGATAAAATGGATTGATACATTTCGTACAAGTCTAACCAAGTTAATCGCAGTTTTAACAATTTGGAATTAAAGCTGAACAGTCTTCACATATACCATCGTTATTTTAGTCTTATTGATCTTCTAAACAATAATCTAAACAAACTCCGTGAGATAATATTTTACTTTTTTAGCAATGTAAACAAATATTTTGACTGCATGTCATACATCCAGAAATCAAAGTAGTACACAATTAACATTTCTAATTCTTAGATTAATATTCAAGATCACACAAAGAACATGCACTTCCATCTTGACTGCACTAAAGGCATCCAGTTATGGCTTCATTGCAAGGTTGGCAAATGTTATCATTATCTTAGTCTTGTTCGTCAGATTGGCAGGCATCTGAGCATGTGTTGTGAGTTAATTTTTTTCCTGCTACACACTTTTAGCATTAATCTGAACTACATAACTGGCAATCAGTTATCACTAAAGAGCAAAGCTAGCATGCTTAATTCTTAATTTAGTGGTCTTAATCACATTAAGTACAAATGCTTCCATCCTAGATGCATTGAGTACATGCAGTTATGGCTTCATTGCAAGGTTGGCAAATGTTATCATTATCTTTGTCTTGTTTGTCAGATTAACATGCATCTGAGCATGTGTTGTGAGTTAACTTTTTTCCTGCTACACACTTTTAGCATTAATCTGAACTACATAACTGGCAATCAGTTATCACTAAAGAGCAAAGCTAGCATGCTTAATTCTTAATTTAGTGGTCTTAATCACATTAAGTACAAATGCTTCCATCCTAGATGCATTGAGTACATGCAGTTATGGCTTCATTGCAAGGTTGGCAAATGTTATCATTATCTTTGTCTTGTTTGTCAGATTGGCAGGCATCTGAGCATGTGTTGTGAGTTAATTTTTTTCCTGCTACACACTTTTAGCATTAATCTGAACTACATAACTGGCAATCAGTTATCACTAAAGAGCAAAGCTAGCATGCTTAATTCTTAATTTAGTGGTCTTAATCACATTAAGTACAAATGCTTCCATCCTAGATGCATTGAGTACATGCAGTTATGGCTTCATTGCAAGGTTGGCAAATGTTATCATTATCTTTGTCTTGTTTGTCAGATTAACATGCATCTGAGCATGTGTTGTGAGTTAACTTTTTTCCTGCTACACACTTTTAGCATTAATCTGAACTACATAACTGGCAATCAGTTATCACTAAAGAGCAAAGCTAGCATGCTTAATTCTTAATTTAGTGGTCTTAATCACACAAAGAACATGCCCTTCCATCTTGACTGCACTAAAGGCATCCAGTTATGGCTTCACTACAAGGTTGGCAAATGTTATCCTTATCTTAGTCTTGTTCGTCAGATTGGCAGGCATCTGAGCATGTGTTGTGAGTTAACTTTTTTCCTGCTACACACTTTTAGCACTTCGTTTCATTGCATTTTATACATTAATTTATTGGACACTATTTACAGATTTGTTATGTTTTATCATAATAGTATCCGGTTCCACATGTTACACATTTTGTTTGTTGATCTTTACATTTTATTCCATAAACTTCTATGTTATCCATAAATGCATTGTTACTTATACTATCTTTTTTATTTCAGTCTGCTAGTACAATTTCAATACTTTATTGTTTTAGTTTATCTCCGAATGAATAGCATATTTTTTATCACTAAGTTGATTCTTTTATTGGTAGTACTTTCGCTTATTCGAATCATATGAAGTCATTTATTGTTGATGCTTGTCAAAATATATTAGAGCCTTACATGTAACCAAAAGTTCCTCCGGAGTTAGTACTTTATGTTGTATCTGATCTATATTGGAATGTTACTATGTATTAATTTAAGGAATTATAAATTGGCGCGGATTTTAAGTTTCCTTCATTTGTGGCTTAGTTGAAATTAAGACATTTGTTTGAATTGTTAGTAGAGTCTTATATAATTTAACTGTATTGAACCGAATCTCATTTACTTAAGTCAGATTCAAAATCTTCTTCAAATAGCTTTGTTACTATTGCATAATCTTTTAGTTAATCTTCAAAATTTTCTAGACAATCTAGTCCTATCACGATTATATCATCAAAAAAAACATTGTTTCCAACTTTATTTATTCCTGAATAATCCTCAGCTTATATTCTTATTTATTCTTAGTTTTTTAGCATGCTGTTGAATGCGACACAATAGGTTTGTCATTCAGTAGTAAATTCAATAACTTTTACATTTCCTTAGGCAGATATTCATTATTAACTTGCTGCTAGTCATTCGTATTAAGACCCATCTAAATTTCGATATCCTATAAACCCTCCTAAGTTTTCACTAGCTCATCCTGAAATAGTTCTATATTTAAAGCAAAGAATATACAACTAAGACGGAGAGAAGAACAACTTAGAAAATATATCTCCTCCTGCAATTGTACCGTTGAAAGACAAACATTTATTTTCACTAATTTTTGTATCAGGAACGACAACTGCATAGCTTGTGGAATCTCTTTTTGTTCATTCAACCAGTCCATTTTCAAAATCTTCTTAGAGTAAAAGAGTTGAAAAGCATTAGGCCAAAAGGAAAAAATTAAGTAACATTTTTCTAAGCATTTTAGAGTAAATTAAATCTCATTCATCGAAATTATTTAAAATTATACAAAACTTGAAAAATATTTAACATTAATTTTAGAAATAATATCAAACACTCCTTAATAAAGAAAATTAAAAATTATCTCCTATATAAACATTTTTGTTTTGAGTAAATTGCTTATTCCTTCTAGTTTCTATTTCATAATTTAAAATTAATGCACAGCATATAATCTTCATTTCAGAATTATAGAATCAATTAATATTTATGAACTCCGTTTATCTATCTAGATTTTAAAATTCATCTAAATTTAATTCAACTTCCCTAGTTGCATGCATGCCATTTTAAAGCTATAAAAATTGTTTTAGGTTAATAGTAAATTTATCTAAAAATTAACATCAAAATAATTCTGCTTTCAAAGTTTTTTTCGCTTAGATTTTAAATTCTAACTTTAATAAACTTGGTATCTCTTTAAAGTTAATTTTAATTTAATAGTAGTAGTAGTATAAAAAATCACATCATTTATTAGTTTATGAGAGTTTAAGTTTTTTTAGTATTTCTATAACTTAATCTCCAAACTTTTTATTTTGGAATCTAAACCAAATAGAAATCTTGACCTAATAAATTTTAATAAAGCTTTTTAAAAGCAAACTAAGGCTAAGAACTTGATTAAAAATTCATTTTAAATAATTTCTCTAAAATATGAGAGATAATTTAATTCAGATAACTATATTAAGTTAAAATTTTAATTTAACGATGCTTAAAATCTCTTATATTACTAAACAAATAAATTAGCTCTCTTATATTTAGCTTAATTTAATTAAAATTTTTATTTATTTGATTTCAAAAAGAAAATAATCATAATTATTTACTTAGATTTGTCTTAATTCCCATATAATCAAAATTGAAAATAATAATTTTATTCTTTAACTATTTGTTTTCTCCTTATAGGATTAAATTTTGAATAAAAATGTAAGATATTTTAGTAAATTTCGCATAAATAATTGATATATCTTTCTTAATTCTTTTTAATATGATTTTTTATAATTGAAAAACAAACTTTTGCTTGTAGTTTTTCCTAAAAGTTTATAGTCAAATTTTAATTTTCATTAATAGAAACCTTTTAATTAAATTTTATGAAAAACCAGGTTGGTAAAAAATTATTCAATGTAATTCCTTTATTATCTTGCTAAGTTTTTCGCTTACTTAGAACTTTAAATTTATAAAATTTTGTTAAGAAATGACTTTAACTATATGGTGATAACTTAAATAATTTAAAAAGGATTTATAGCTATGATATTCTTTATTCTCCCTTTTTATCATTTTATAACTACTGTCCTTATGGATTGCTAGGCTAATAGATAAATTTGTTTAAAAACCTTTAATTATACTAATGAAGGAAGTGTTTTATATTTGTTGGGTCTTGATAACTATCAAATTAGTAGAATCTTTTTAAATTATTGTATGAAAGAGTAATTTAAATAGCTGATTGATAAAAGCTTAATCAGTATAAACTTTTTTGCAATTAACTTAAATTCTGAAATAATTATTGCTATTTTTATTATCTATCATTATTTTTAAATCTATCATACTTTGGTAGTCTAAAGCTACCAATAATTTTAAGTTTTTATCTTATAACCTTTAATTTATATTTTCTTTTTTCTAGGAAGCTGATTTTTTGTGTAATAGTTAAACTTAATAAGAAAAGTCGAACTAAATTGAATGCTAGCAATTTATTAAATGAGTTAATCTTAATTTAATGTAAAGATTATAGATAAATATAGTTAAATTATTTTAAATATATTGCTATAAATTGATAATAACCAAGTGATCCTCATTAATTATTGCTTATATCAATTATTTGCTTATAAGAAGGAGGCATGATTAAATATGCTTATTGATGCTATAAAGTAGATAAATTGGTAGAGACTCAATTTTGAAAGTTAAAATTGATTCAAACATTTAATAAAAGTATCATTTCAAAGTTCTTTAGGCCATATATCATATTAGCTTTGACACCCTCATTTAATGAATATCTCTCTTTAAAATAATAAAGCAATAGAAATTTGTATTTATTGATTTAGAGGAATCATTTATTCTTGATACTTTATAAGTCTTCTAATTTTATTTTTTCTTAAAGATATAAAAGTTTACTATGTAGATCTAAATAAATAGATATAAAAATTTAAAAATAATTTATTTTATTAACTCTAAAGGCTTAAATAATTAGTAAGGCATAACTTTAAATGTATAACACTTGCTGAATTACAAATAATAATAATCGATAATGTTAAAATTAATTTATTTATCTCTGGTAACTAAGTTATATAAATAGAAAATAGCTTTGATTAGCTAAAATTTTAGCTTATACAGCTTAATTATATTCTAAGCATGCTTTCTTAATTAGATAAATAATAAAAGCCTATGTATTTTATTTAGTTTGTTACTTAAGAAGAAAAGATGATTAGCGTATTTAAATAGCTATTATAAATTAAGATATTACCTGCTTAGAATCTATACAATCTTAAGATCTGAATTACTTTCTTAAAATATTTTATTATAACTAAACCATAAAGATATCTGCCTATTTAATTTTTCAGTTTATTCCTCTTCAATTATTTTAAAATATAGACGACGACTAACACTTTTGTCTATGTGCATATAACCAGATAAAATATCCTTATTTAAGCTTAATAAAATAAAAATTTAATTAGAACAAATCTTATTAATTTCTAGATATTTTGCCAAAGTTAGGGTTATGATTTTATTTAATAAGTTGAAATAAAAGGAATTATAGTAAAACTGGGAGTTTAATTTAGTAAAATTAATAAAATAATAATCTGATATATATTACTAAATTAAAAAGCTTAAATTGGAGTTTAGTGAACTTGGAGGATTTTCAACCTCGTGTTCACAGGACCAGTTTGATAACCTGGCTGGAACCAGCTCCCTTCAGAACTCTTTCTTCAGTCGACTTGGATTGTGTACCACTTCGGTTTGTAGATTTTACCTCCTGACGGATAAAATTAGTTACAGAATTTTCGTCTAATCTTATCCTAATATTAGTACTATTATTTTTCTTATTATTTTCTATTCCAGTACTATTATTTAATTAATTTCAATTTCTAACATTGTCTATATTTATGTCCAGTTTGCTTGCATACAAAGCATCTTGGTTTATTCCTAATACATTTCTTGTCTGGACTCCTCGGTAAATTAGTAGCTCCTTCTATGTCCATTGTATCTTGAATTGTCCTAACTTTGAATTCCTACTACTGTTGCTACTTACTGTTCTCTTCAAGCACAGTTGTTCTCTGCTGTAGCAATCCCATTTCCCTGAAGAAAGTGTTTTGCTCTCGATGTAGACTTCCCAGAAACTTTCTTTCCATTCCTTGAGCTCAGTAACTTGATTTTTTAGAGCTCTATTCTCTAATCGTAGCCTCTTTACTTCCTCCTTCAGG
Organism: Loxodes magnus; assembly: GCA_946699065.1. Lineage (NCBI taxonomy): Eukaryota > Ciliophora > Karyorelictea > Loxodida > Loxodidae > Loxodes > Loxodes magnus. The sequence continues at coordinate 10,871 of CAMPDV010007678.1, forward strand.
TCAGAGAATGCGACTAAAATTTATGCCTGCTCTTCCTGGAACTGTGGCATCGCAAACTCTCGCGCGGCTGCTGCTTCTTGCGTCTCCAGCACCTTTCTAGGTTCTTCCTCTTCAGTTGGTGTCATCGGGGTAGCCTTTTGGCGTTTTTGTCCCATATTTTAAGTTGGTCTGGAAGTTCCTAGTTGAGTCTCTTATTCTTGAAGGTTTTGAGAAGAAGATTATTTCTAGGAAGAAGATGTGTGAGTTAAAGATGAGGGTTCTTACTTTCTCTCCCCTTTTTAGGAGGTGATATAAAAGCCTTTCTTGAACCCTTCTACCATTTTTTCATAATAATCTGATATTAAAGTAGAAAATTATGAGTAATTCCTGAAAATAAAAATAGAAATAATTCATTTTTTTCAAAAGTTTCTAATTAAGAACTCAATCAAATAAGGTATATCAATAAATACAAAGAAATGCTATATTGAAGAAAGTTTTGATCTTATAATAGCAAATATTTACAATTAGCTTATATTATTATTTTTTGCTTATCTACAATCTTAACTTTTGTAAAATTATTATCATAAAATATGGATGTCGGCCGTGATCAGGAGACTTAGTAGGTATTCTGGTCCAATTTATACTACATTGTGAGTAATCTCGCACTAGATGCCGCCACGGAGAAGAGTGAAAAGCTTGAAAGAGACAAGTCTTACTTGCACTAGGGTTTTCGCTAGCAATATGAATGTTTGATTAACGTACAGCTAATGACTTAACTACTAATTCTTATTTGGATCTTATTTAAGAAGATTTTAGCATTTGGTTCAAGATTCGTGAACAATCTTTAATAAGCAGATTCCTCATTTGAAGAAGTTGACGTGACTCAATAGACGAATAGAATGACAACAAAAAGTAATAGAAAACCTTTTTTAATATTAAATATTAATATTTAAAGAGTTGCGCGCCAACGAGATGTTACTTACTCAAAATTATCTTGATTTATTTATAAAATAAATCAAACTAAATAAGGAGTAAGCCAAAGAATATTAAATAGATTTTTTATAATACTCTTATATTGATTAATTGATTTTTTACCAATTTAAATGTTGCAACTCTTTCTTCTTCACTCTAATATATTGTGAAAAATAGCAATATAAAATAATTAATGTATTATGTAAATTTTATAAAGCACTTAAAAATGAAACAAAGTTAATTTATCATCTAAAAAATGAATTAACTAAATGAATAAAAATTGATAAGCCGCATGATAAAAGTAAGATCAAGTCCCTATTTCCAATTTTATTAACTCATAGCACTTCTATAGCTTCACTAAATATGTATATATTATAAAAAATATACAATTTTAGAATTATTAGAATATCCTAATAAAAAAGTAGATTTTTAGAATCTTTAAAGTCTAAAAGAATAAATAAAAATAAAAGAATATTAATTTAAAATAAGATAACCCATAAATAAAAATAAATGCTCTGATTAACTTAATCTAAAAATAGTTCAAAAAAAGAAAACGAAAATAAAATAATAATTTATATAAAAATTAATTAATTTTATGATGGCTTTTAATACGAAGTTGCCTTTCATCAATTTTATAGTTTTATTTTAAGAAATTGAATAATTTAATAAATATTATCTAATACACTGAAATTATAATAAATTAAATATATGATACTGATAATCTTAATTTATTTGAAGCTAGTTTTGGCATGTTAATTATAGCAAGTTATTTATTTAATTTAGAAAAATTAAAGGCAATCAAATAATAGCTATAAATCTAAGTTCAAAAGCAAATAATCATAATATTAAATAAATACTAGTAGTTTGTAAGAATGATACTATAAAATATCCAACTTTATTTTTCTTTAGTTTTATACAATTTACTATTAAGTTATTTAAATATGTAGAAAGCGATAGAATAATAGCTTTTATTTAATATGTTAGCTATTAAATATTTTTTATCAATCTTCAAATCTAAATTTTAATTTTTACTAAATATCAACTAATTTATACTATGAAATATCTTTTAAGTGATTATGATAATAAGTTTCTATTTCTAGAGAAAGAATCAATTTAAAAGAAAGAAATGAATCTATATTGATCTGTAGAAGTTAAATGTAAATATTCTTAATATATATATTATTATTTTTAAGAGATAAAACAGCTATTTTAGTATTACTATTCCAATTTATTATTTTACTTAGAAAGCAATGGGAAGTTAGTAAGTGAAAGATTTAAAAGCAGAAAAAATTTTTATAATTAAGGTAGAAAAGAAAGATTTTAAATTTTATCAGTTTGCTTAATAATATTTAAATTATTTTTTTTATTTAGTTTTTGTCGATATATTAGATTAAATTGAGGAAGATAATTTATTATTTAAAGTTATTAATAAAATATAGAAAAAATATTCAATTCAATTCGATTTAAATGTTCTGCAGTAGCTTCAAGCCGCCGCATAAAATAAAAGTTTTTCAATCTTGGTGGTTTTCTTCTTGATTCTCTCTTGTCCCAATTCTCATCTTTTCTATTCTTGAAGTTCTTGATTGTTTTTATTTTTTCTTGTATATTTGTCCATCTTTATTGCAATACAGTTTCTTCCTTTCCTTTTCTTCTTTAATTCAGTATTCTTTCTTGAATTTCTAGAATTTCTTACATCTTCTGTACAGATGATTCTGGCTTTTACAAAAGTAACATTTCTTCTTTATCTTTCTAGCCGGCTCCATCTTGATTACCTGCTCTTCTTCTATTTCCATTTTGTCGATCTTAGGAATTTCTTGTCTCTAACTTAATATTATTTCCTTATTCTAATCTTGTATCGTTTTTATTGAGGCGCTCATCTGTTTCAACTCTTCCTACTGATACTTCCAGAGAGTGTCAAGCTCCCTTTCCCAATTTGCCATTCAAAGCTCTCTTGAGTCCTGTTGCTCAATTAAATCCATTAGCTTCGTATTTTCCTTCTTGAGCTTCTTAACCTCTTCCTATAGGTTTATGACTACCTTAATTAATTGTTCTATACTCAACTACCCGGATGGGAAGACTTCCAACACCTCCTAATGTAGAGCCGACTTAGGCTGCTTCCTTGGCTTTTCCTGCGTTGACGGAGTGAGTTCATGGCTTGTCCTAGCAATTGGATATTCTTCCCTGGGTAAGGAAGATTAATATTACTTCACCGGAGTTTAGTCTTATTAAGAAGAAGATTAGGGTTAAGTGTAAGACGACTGATTAAGAGTGGCTTCTGGTTTCCTCTCCTATTTCTTGGAGGTGGTGTAGAAACCTTTCTTTAAGCCTTCCATTTTATTTTATATAGAAAAAATATAATTTTTCGTTTGATAATCTAGTAATTATAAAAAAATAAGATTTATATTTTAGACTAGAGCTATAAATTAAATTTTTTTTCTATTTCATCTTTAAATAGAAAAGATATTAATGAAAAAAACTGTAGCTGTTTTATATCATACAATCAGCCTTATCTCTTTTTATAATAATATTTAAAATTTTACAAGTTTTCTTTTTATTTAAATTCTCTTAGTATCTCACATAGAAAAATTAGTATATACAATTTAATATTTCTTAAAAAGTTAAATGAATTAAAAAACGTAAAAAAATACAATTATTTATAGGAATCATAAATTATTAATAGTATTGTCAAACAAAAAATTTATTAGTTTTGCCTTTTTTATGTTTTTTCTTTCGCTCTTTTATCATTCTTCTATAATATTTTTACTATTTTATTTAAATATTTAACTAAAAATTTAGTCTCTTCTTTCACTCTTTTAATATTTTCGTTTTTCTTTTTAATTTTTTAGTCTCTTTTAACATTTTTTATATAATTTGATTTAAAATTCTTCTGTCTGCACTTTCTGTTATACTTTAAGATTCTGAGAAAAAAATGCATTTTTTACTTATGCTCCTTATAAACTCTAAATTTATATGCTTTTTTTTTCTTAAAATGTTTCTATACATTTTAATTCAATTTCTTTTTAATATTTGTTTATTATTTTTTTTACTTTTTTACTCAATAAAATTTTTCTATATTTTACTCACAAAGTAAAATTAATTAATAAATTTATTATATCATATTATTTTAAATTTTTATAAATTTCTCCTTTTTGCTACTTCTCTCCTCATTATTTTCCTTTTAATTTCCAAATCTTTTTCTTTTAAATTTATTTTAAATTTATATTTTATTTGTTTTTATTTATAATTTCTTTTCCTCTTCTAATGTTGCCACTATTTTAGCTCTTTTGTTAATTTATTTAATTTAAAATTTTAAAATTTTACTACACTTTTCCTTTACTACATTTAATTTTTTTCGTTTATTAAAAGAGCTTTAAAGTTTTTATTTATATTTATATTTATACTTATATTTATATTTATACTTATATTTATACTTATATTTATATTTATATTTATCATTATGCATTTTTATTTTAAATATTTTATATTTTTAATCTTTCTGATTTTCTTTACTTATAACAAAATTTTAATTATTTTTTTATTCCAAATTTACTTTTCTCTGATTAATTTCTTAGCACAATTATATTAGATAAACACTTTTATTTTAAATATTTGCCTTCAAAAAGGAAGAAATTTAATTAACTGTTGAACTTATTATAAAGAGCTGCACACCAACGAGGTGCTACGCGCTTTATAATCAAATTTATTTATTGATTATAGAATTTTGAAGTTTAATATAAATAAGCTAATTTATAAATAAAAGAGGCTTTAAGTTAAGTTATTGCTATATTATAAATAGATATATATTGATTTATTTAAGCTATTTTTATAGTTAAATTGCAAGTGATTAAGTTCTACTATTATATATAATAGCACTGTTATTCATAAGAAATAGAAAACAAATAATACTTTTATAATTAATGTAATAAAATAAAAAATGGATTTAATAAATTTCTAATATTAAATCTATTAAAAATGAATGGGGTATTAATTATTTAGTTATATTAGCAATTAAATTTGTATTTATATTTCTTTTTGCTTTTAGATAATTAAAAACTAGATATCAATTATATTTTTCTAAGCTTATTACTTTTAACTACTTCCTTTATCGCCCTTTATTCTAAATTCTATACTTTAGTATCTTGATTAAATTTAAGTATATTATAAAGATATAAAGCACTAGCTGAACTATTAATAATATGAGCCTAAATTTAAAATAAGCATTAATAATATATAATAGTCTAATTACTTTAATAGTGTATAGCTTTGGTTATTTTATCAATTAATATTTAATTTAATTTCTCTTTTTGTGATAAATTATGAAGTCCAATATTCTATAGTTGGAATGCTTCTTAAAGTAAATATACTGATTTTAGTATTTGCTATAATTATTATCTTTTCTCATTGCTTAAAGCTAGAATAATGCTTTTCAAATAAATATTTATGTTTTGTAGTTGAATGAAAATATTTTTAGAAATGAACACAAATGAGTAAACAGAGAGGCTAGGCTATATAGATAGACTGCGAAGATTTAGAATAAGGGGTAACACAATATAAAGGAATTAATAACAATATTCAATTATCATAATATATTCATTCTTATTAATTTATATCTTATAAATCTTTATTAGTCTTTTTAAACTTTAAAAAACTATGACTACTATCCTTAATGAGGAGTTTGGAAGTTTAAATATAATATAAGTAAAATTAACATTATTTATCATGATAAAAATTATTAAGGAGTATTAACTGTAAGAAAAATGAGTAAACTAGTGTTTGTAGAAGAAAAGACTTATAATGGAAGTATGATTAATGCTATAAAAAATAATAAAGTAAATTAAAAGTTGATTAATGAAGAACAGTATGAGAAAATATTAACAAAATTGAGACAGGATTAAGAAATTTAAATATATACAAATGGATATTATGATTGCTGCTGATTTAGGGATAAAAGGCGTAAATATGAAATATTTAAATAAAAGATTGAAAACGTATCAAAAAAAATGATTTGAAGCTAAAAGATAAAGCAAAGAGATTTAATTAATTTAAATGGAATAAATTTCAAGGATGTACTAAAGATGGAAAAAATAAGATAAAATATTGTAAGACTTAAAAAATGGAGATAAATATGAAAAATATTATTTCAACAAAGTAAGATAAGATAAAGAAATTTTTAAGTATAAAAGGAGAGAGATTTTTATATAAATATTGAAATAGCGATTAAAGATATGGAAAGGAAAATTATAAATATTTTAAACAATGAAGTTTTCTTTCAGGAAATATCTTGGTTTATTTTATTGCGCATACACATTTTTTCTCATTTATTCGTCATTAAAATTTAAATAAAATAAATCTTCAGAATTGGATCTTAAAATGATGTGGTAATAATATAATTCATCTATCAATTTCTAAAATACTCTATTAATTACAAAAACTTAAGATTAGCTTTATTTCTTTTTGAGGAAATTGTTTACATACTAAAAATAAGCAACTCTACAAGAAGTCTTTAATTTTTTGGTATTGCTCTTTTGTGACTTACTAGAGAATCAAATCTTAAGAAAATAATTTCTGTAGAATTTCAAATGCTTAAAGCTTAAAATTAGCAGAGCTTCTTTTTGAAGATTATAAAAATTGAAAACACTTACTTAAATATACTTCATAAAACCTATTTAAGAATGACTAATTTTAAAGAAGAATAGAGTAAACAAATTAATAACATCTAAAAATAAATTAAAGCAACATTTGGAATAGTATAGAAGAAATAAAATAGAAAAATATTAAATTTATTAGTTTTATGATAAGAAAGATATTAATAAAATGATATATTTTATATGCTTTATTATAATTTTAGAAATTTCAATAAAAAGTTTTAATTACAATTATAAGAGTTATAGCAGCTACTCTCAAATAGCAGATATCCAAGCTTCGTTTGTTTTATTATCTTATGCTAATTCAAGTTTTATCATTTTTATTTTTTAATTGTTAATGTAATCATACTTAATTTCGCTAGAATCTTTAAGATAAAAAACTGAGAAAGGTGGTATTAAAACTTCATTCTCAACTTCTACTTTTATTTCTTATAATCCGAAAGCTGAAAGTTTATCTATTTTAGCAGCATTACAACATCCTTATGGAATATTAATTTCAAATAGCGATTAAATTTAGTTTTTTCCTTCATTTCATTTTAATCTTTTATGCGCATAATTTTTGTCTAAAGTTGTTGACAAGTAATGGGGAATTCTAAATCCTTTACCTATTTTATTAATATCAAAATTTTATAAAACTTCATCATCAACTGCTCTATAAACAGTATACGACTAAGTATTATCTTTAGTTCCATCTTCAACAATATATCTATTCATCATTCTCATTCAAGGAATCATATTTCTTATCAAATGCTCACATCTTTCTTTTGTATACTCTTATCAATTGCATTTTCCATCTTTATTGTGTCGAATGTGACTTATCAATGCTCTTGTTGAAGTTGTTGAAAGATTATTTTGCTTACCCATAGTTCATAAACGAATGCTAGAATATTTTATTAAAGTAACTTCGTCTTTAATTTCCAATTTTTAGAAATGTGCAAGACATTCGTTCCATGTTTTTAAAGCGTTTTAACTCAAATTCCCTCCTAAACTTCTTAATCCTTCCTCTATTTATATTTAAGTCTATATTTTATTCGCTTTCTCGTACTCTTGAATGAAGAAATAATCATTTTTATTGAAATATTTTTAATCTTATGAAAGAGAATATTCTGCCTATTTAATCTAGTTAGCTTCATTTTTTTCAATGTCTTTCTCTAAAGTTTCTGAATTTTTATTGTAATCTTTTATTTAATGACCTCTCTTCTTACAAGATTAAAACTCACAATTATCACAAATTCACTTTTCACATCTCTTACATAATTTTTACTTAAAAATGCTACATTTTTTACATAAACTAGGAAAATACAAAGTTAATACCAAGATTAGAATTAAAACTAAAGTTAAAAGTAAGTCAAGTATAAGCAGATGAAAGAAATAGCTTGCGAAAAATAAGTATAATCAAGGAAGAGATGATTCCTAGTCATAAATCACACACATTGATATTGCAACTCCAATGGAAACTATAAAGTAAGTTAATGGAAATATGGTAATTCATTTCTTTTCTATTAGCATTATAAATATTAAGAGTGATTTCGATAATGAGATAATAACTGAAATGATAGCAGCAGTTAAAATTTCTTACCCTTCTATTTGATTGTAATCTTCTTTTAGATTTGCAGAAATCAAATTTCCGAAAAAGCAAATTACAATATTTGAAAAATTTATTAAATGCATCTAAAAAGTTTTCAGTTTGTTACTTCTAAACTCATTAAATAGTCCTGTAATCATTAAATAATTCCATAAAAATTATAATTTCTGCTTTATGTTTGATTATTTTTCCAAGCTTGATTCCATTTTTTTATTTCAATAAAATAAACATAAAAATCAAATAATAATTACTAAAGCTATACAAGCGAGTGTATAGCTTGGAGCTGAATTTTTAAAGTTATTTTATTTTTGTTTAACTATTGGCTAAGTTTGATTTATTCTTACTACTCCAGATTTTATGCATTTACAGATAAATGTATCATTCCTTTATGTTTTTTCTATTTTGCAAGCTTTTCCATTATCTCAGTTTTAATTATTCTAGTTCCATATTTAGCACTCTAAATCTTATATCGTTCAATTATCTACTTTTATTTAAAATTTAGCTGCTTCGTTCTATTTTAAAGGCTATTTATTTTAGGTAATAATTCCTTTTTCATTTTATGAGCATGTTTGATAAACTTCGAATCAAGCGTATTTTTATTTGCTGTTATCATTTCTTTACAAAGGATTAGCATTAAATTATGCAAACATGGTAAATAAGCATTTACTTTTCTTTGTAATATTTTATTAAACCTAAACTTTATCTAGACTGAAGTCTCTAGGAAATGTTTTTGAATCAAACATACCAATAAAAAGCTTGAAATTTTAATATTTAAACTAGTAATTTTGATTAGGTATTAAATACCTCTAAGCAAATGATATCGAGGAACTCTTTAGAATATTTAAGAAGTTTGATTGGTTATTTTAAGTATCTTTCTATTATTTCCCTGGGGAAGGAAGATTATTAATCCTTCTATTTCTCCTTTGTGTATTAGATTAATCTCCTTACTATATGGACATTTAAAAATATAAGGATTTATCTATCATAGAAGTAATCATATCTAGTTGTTCATATGTAAATTAGAAATTTCCCCTTTAGTCAAAGCACTAGGATAGTGCTTTCATATAATTTTCATAATTATCAGAGGTTATATTCAAACTTATCTACTTAAGAATTTAAAGCGCAATAGAAAACTCTTCTCCATTATTTACTCAATATGGAATATAATTTAAAAGGTCTTTTAAGCTTTAAGAATCTAGTTAAGTAGTCTAATATATTTCTACTATCAAATCAAGTATGAAGTTCAATTGCTGTAGGCTTGAAGAAAAATTTCTATCTAGTAATGAATAAATGTTATAGGAATTATTTCAGTCTTGTCTCATAATTTCTATTGTTTTGTAGCTTTTTGAATAACCATACAAACCATCATATACATAAGCTACTACTGTTATATTCTCAAAATCTTCTTCTACTTATGGAAGTTGAAGAGTAATCTAATTATCATCTTGCATTAAACTTAAAGGTATTTCTTCTTTTCCTTTTATGTAAAAGAATTGATATTTTAAAGGATAATCTTATTCAGGATCGTAGCATTTTACTACTTTGAACTCGAAATAAGTATTTCAAGCTTATCCAAAAGTGGAATTTATTTCAAAGTTTCCAATAACTGGAACCTTATTTACATAAATATTCTTTTCAGTTTCTATTTTCAGATCTTCAATTTCGAAAGTAAATGAATAATTATATCCTTAAGTTAGACTAGAAGCATTTATTTATATAATCGTTTCATTTATCTCTGAAACTGCACTCTATTTTATATTTCCTGGTTTCTATTATCATGAAACTTATTTATCTTATAGACTTTAAATAAGAATAGATCCATACATATTTACTATTCCTTAAGGATTTATTATATTTAACTAATTATCAGGAAGATTTATGTAAACTTGATATGACAATCTTTCAACAATTTAGACATTTACATAGTTAGATGCATAGCTTGAATCTACATTGATAACTTTTAATACTACTCTAAAATAATAATTAGTAGGAAATTTAGATGTTTCTATAGCTATTTATTATGTATTACCAAATTTGCAAGCACTTTATAAATTTATGCTTTATGTATTCCCTTAATTTTATGTTTAATTTATAGCTTCGCATGATCATTAGTAGTTTAATTGGCTTTAACTTGCCCCAGTAACTTTTGATTTTAAAATTAGATTTTCATAGCTAAATACTTAAACATTTTTATCTGCAAGAATATAAGCTTTAATCATTTATTTAATTCCACTTATGTTTATAAAGGCATTATAGGTATTGTCAATTTAAGCTCTTATATAGTATCAATAAGGCCATATAAAAACGTTTGGCTTTATTTATATTGTCAACTAATCATCTGAAGTAGACTCAGGATCTCCAAATATTAGTTTCTATATTTCTGATTTTGCTATGGTAGTTTAACTAGTTTTATATAAACTTCATCTTATAGTATGGTTATTTTAGCAATCATCTTCAATTATCAAAACTAAGTTGCTTCATTAGTTTTCATACATTTTAGTTTAATTTTCATTTTCAAAATAAATTTTAGGAGGTATAACTTATCCTGTTATATATACTCTCTTTTTTATTTCATCTCAGGTATTAGCCCAAGAATAAGCTTTTACTGTAAAATCAACAAAACAAGATCCTTACAGAAAATATGAATCTAGGGTGAAATTATCAGCTTCTTGATTGTAATAGATAGGATATTAAATTTATTATTACTCTCAGTTATAAAATCAAGTTTTAAAATAGTTTATTTTAGGTGTTATTTATATGTCTCAGATATATTTAACTGCACATTTAAAATTATTTATCACGCTAACCTTTATTTATAAATCATCTTTATAGTGATGGGTATCGTTCACTTCTAATGCAGCTATTTATAGTTAAGGAATTTCTTAAATTTTAACTAGAGCAGATGAGTTTGCATTTTGAATAGCATAAGTATGGCTAGATTGTATAACTCAATCTTAGAAATCTATTCTCATGTTTAATGACAATTAAGCTTCTTCTCCGACTTTCACTATGAAGATATCAAACTATTCATTTCAATAGCAAATTGCTCCATTACCATATTTATATGCCTCTTCTAGAACTTAAAAGCATTTAGGATTTTAATCTGCAATATTATTTTTCTTATTAAAGAGAACTCTAATTTAGATATTGCTGATCAACAAATATGCTTCTATTATTTTTGGTGCTTCTCTGCTTTCACAATCTTCAGTACTAAATCTTTTTGGATCGTCTGTTTTAAAATCATTACATTATTCTTAGTTTGAGCAGCAATAATCATAGATTAAATTTAAGCACTCTCTTTTATATGGATATATTAGTACTGCGTTTTCGTCTCAACATAAGTTATTTTAAACTACTTGTTCACATAAAGTATCAGAATTAAAAGTACAAATTCTATCGCAGGATTAAGTATTATAATTTTTTATAGTTAAACTTGTACAGTTATAAAGGCAGGTGTTTTAATGTTTAAATGTATCTGATGGACATTAATCGAAACATTCAAATGAGTTTTCTAGATAGAACTATGGGCATTCTTTTAAGCAAGTTTAGTTTTAACTATAGGGAGCATCATTAGGGCATTATTCAAAGCATTGTCTTCCATATTTGAAAAACTAATCTTAGCAAGTTACGCATTCATTCATTTTTAAATAAAGGTCATCAATGCATTCATAGCATATTTTACCATCTTTAGAGCATTTCTAGCAATTTAATGGACATTAATTAGTTTACTCTAAAGATTTACAAATTACTTCTTATTCTTTTGGACATTTTATAGTTAAGTCATACTAAGGAACTTATATTTCATATTCAGGAAGACATTCTATCTACTCTCCATTTTATAATTTCAAGACTATCACTTTATTTCCATTGCAATAAGATTAAAAGCAAAATGCTTATTACTGATTCTATTTTTTACCTAAGTAACATCTAGACGAAAACCCAAGAGTTTCACCACTTATCGATAATGGTTAGTAGAAAGAACTTGCTGATCCTCTGCATTACTTTTATTCTCATAGTTTAGTAACAGGGCAATAATCCATAAAATCAAAAGCTCCACCTGTTGTAGAGTTAAGCCAATATTATTATTCAGGCTACAAAGTTTAACTATATTAAGCTGAGTTACACTAACCTATCGAATATAAATCTGGAGTACAACTTCATTAATTTGCTTAATCACAGAATCAACCAAATGCTGGTATTGGAATTTTTCCTTTATATGCACATTTTTATTAAAAAAAGTCGCAACCTTCTTTGTAGCCATATTCCTGAAATTCACTCTTTCGGAAATCAGGCAGATATCATCCCATATCGTAAAATAAAGCTAAAGTTATGTTACTGATGATCTTGTCAGTCATATCATTGTTTACCATTACATCATTATACATTAATCTACCTTCCCAGTGAGAACTTAGAGAGTTGTATTTTAGGTCTAAATCTTCAAGTTCCATATACGCAGATTTGCAATCAAACTAATTCCTAACAGCTGTATTTAAAGCATCTAGGTTAATTTATGTAATATTCTTTTATCTTAGTTAACTATCTTGAATTATTTGTTATTCATACTTTAAATTATTAAAAGGATTTAAATAGGAACTATATAATGAACTGCTAAATCCTAGTAAATGAAATGTTTCATGAATTAAAGTATAATAAGCATAGAATGTATTGCTACTTTAGGAGAAATAATAAGAATTTATATTTAGCTAGCCTGCAATAGGCCGTCCAGTTTTTGCGTCCACTAGACAAATAGCCGATCATGATTTATAATCAGCTTCTGGATTTCATTCACTCGTTACGAAAATGACCATATCATAATTTTCAATGTATTGATATTTTTCAGGTATTTAAACATCAATGCATTTAGTCTTGCTAGTAAGGAAAAAATTAAAAAAAGCTGCAGGATATTTTACTTTCAGTAAAGATTTGATCTAACTATCTACTTTTGGAACTAGAATCTACTTTATAAAATACTCGGAGTAATCGCTAGAAGAAGATATGAAGTCTTCCTAGAAATCTCATGCTATTCTTATACCAACTGCTTATTCTTCTCTTCAGTTTGCTTCCCTTTATAACTCAACTTTCACAGGATCGATAATCTTCTAGTCATGAATGCACCGAAAAGCAAAAGCTGAGATGAAAACCTAAAGGAAAATAAAAGCTTTCATTTTATAAATTTAAGGGAACTTAATGGTTTTAAGTTAAAATATATCATACTTTATTGGATTATCTACATTAGATTATAGCATAAATTTTGTAAGTATTTATTAAATAAAAAAATAATGAATACTATTAATAAAATCTAACTATTGCTAGACTCTATCAAGTTATTATCTTTATTGTCTTTTAGATTTATATTATAACTTTTAATTTTATAATTGTTAGTCTATGCTATACGCTTAAAGTATTACACCTAATTCTTATAAAATAGATTTGCTTAAGAAATTTACTTTTACACTTTTATTTTAGGTTATTAAATCATTCTAGCAGATGCTAATTTATTAGGAATGTAAAACTAAAGAAGAGTGTAAGCTTTTCTTATAAAAAGCTATTAATCATGCAATTAATTAAAAAGTATAAAATAAGACACTCTTAGTTTCTGTAATAATGAGATAAATTATTAAAGTAGTAAAAAAGAAAATTTATTAATTGGGTGCTTTGTAATGAATATATTAAGATATAAAAATAAGATTATTAGCTAATTATAATTAAATCATATATGTTCTTTTATTTCAACCTTTAGTTATGACACTTTCTTGGATTTAGCTTTATTAGTTTAGCTAAAAGAAATTAACTATTATTTTACATTTTTCTCTATGAAATAGTCTACTTTTTTTGAAATTTTAACCAATTTTATTATCTTCTGGTAAAAGATTCCAATAAATTAGATTAAAAATATGTTAAATTTTGTAAAATTAGGATTTATTAAAGTTCCCACTTATCTAGTTGCATTTTTAGAAAATTGACTTCTTTATATTTTTATTTTTAGCTATAAAAATATTAATACTCTACTTATATTTTAATGAAGGCTTTAGATTTTAGCTATCTCTTTATTTCAGTTGAAGAATGCAAAAGAATAGTAAATTTTTCTAATTTTAAATCTAAAGTTATTTCGCTACATTTATCTTCATTCTTTAAGTGAATCATCATCTTAAATTATGGTTGATTGGGTAGAAAAAACAAAAGATAATATAAAGATTAAACTCTATTACTAATACTATAAAAAGGTAGCTCATTTGAGAGATTTTCTAAATTAAAACTAAAGAGATAATACAAATTTTAAAGCATGTAAGATAAGATTAGCAGGCTGATGAGTTCTAATAAGTTTCAATAACTATTATTATGATTCTCAAAATAAATGTTTGACACTGGTATAATATTTAAGATTCTATTATAGTATAATAGCTATTTATTAAAATTATAACCTTTTATATTATTTTAGATCAAGCCTTTTTGTCCTTTCTCTGATTAGATTTAGCTTTTTTCATTTAAAATATTTCCAAATTTTATGTTTTTAAGAGCAGGATAACTAGTAATTAGTAGCTATTAGAATTAGAAGCTAAATAATTAAACAAAAATAAAAAAGAATGAATAAATCTCTTTTATTCTAAATTAATAATGACTAATAGACTTAAATAAATAAATTTGATTATAGAGCGCGTAGCACCTCGTTAGTGCGCAACTCTTTCCATATCTCAATGTATGTCTGTTTCTTCAAGTAAGCCTTCAGGTGATAGAAATTCTTCTCTTATTAGTTACATATCTTCCTCATTTTCCTCTATATTACCGTTGTTCTCCTGTCTTCTATCTATCTACGCTTTATTAGATATTTATTGTAAGTTTAATTAATTTTTTCTTACATATCTTACTAATTTTCATTTCTAATTCTTTTCTTCTTGATCAAGCTTTTATACACTCATAAAAATTATCTTTTTCCTGCTCTATAGTATTTTCCTATTTCTTTTTTTCATTCAATTTTCTTTTCTATATATCCCCTTTTCCTTTTTTCTAATATATCTTTGATATTATTATCAAGTCAGCTTTAGCTTTTTTTTACTCTTCTTAGGTTCTAATGAATTTCTCGAATTTGGCTGTACCTCATATTATATCAAATAATTCCATTCCTTATCTCTCTACTCTTATTGTTCTAAGAATTCAAATACATTATTATCTTCCTTCTTTGTATTCTGAAAAGTTTTCTATGATATGCCTTTCATTTTCTCTTGCATTGATACAGAAAGGGCATTGATTTGTCATAACTAGGTGTCTTTCTTATAAGCAATCCTAGCTCCCATTACATCTCTTTCTTATTCTAAATAGGTAACATATTTCTTCTTTTCTATTTTTATTATATCTCAGGTAGTTGAGTGGTCCTACTACTTAATAATCTCTTAGTTAAATAAGAATCTTATAAATTAATTAAACTTATTGTATAAAAGGATTCTAATGAAATCTGTTATTAAGTCCCTTATTATTTAGTATTAAAGATTTTATATGCTGTAACTAATAATTAGCCTAGATAAATTATGCTTAATAGCAGGATATCAATTAGGTATAATATTATCCTATTTTTTATTATGTTTAAACTAGTTCCCTTAGTTAATACCCTATTTAATAGTGATCTAATATAATTATGAGTATTTATAAATCTTTATTGTTATATTCTAAAAGTAAGCTATTCTTACTATCTTTTTCTTACAATCTAAGTGGATTTGTTGATCTTGGAATTAAACGTAAAATATGCTTCTATTTTTTAATTTGCAAGTTATATTTAATTTTCAATTATTTATATAGCAATCTAAACTATATTGGAATTCTTCTTTATTTGATCTTATTAATAAAAATAAGCAAGTAACTAGATTTTAAGATTATAGAAGCATATTAAATTAACTATACATAAAGCTAGAAATAACAGTTAACTAGAGAGCAATCTATTTTTATTTTATCTTGAGTCATATATATTCTATTACTATCTTAAATTTATCTAAAAAATGTATTTATTCAGATATATATTATTTTATAAAGTATGGAATAGTAATGTAAATTTAGTAATAATAATAATTAAATTAAGTTTGACAATCTTGGAGGAATTTCACCTCTTCCTGCCGATAGCCAGATTGCTCCAGGATTTAATAAAAATGTTTAAAAATTTGATCTCTTCTCTCTCACTTGTTCATATTGTCTTTGTTATCATCTTCCATTCTGTTCTGATTTCTTTCTGTAGATCTTGCCAATATAAAATCTTTCTCTTATTCTTCTCTATAACAGTTGATGTTTTTACCTTTGTTGCAGCTTGTAGTTTTCTTTACTTTGTGCAATATTAATTCTTGAAACTTAGGAATTTCTTGCATCTTCTTCATAAATTTTCTCCCAAATACAATAATAATATCTTTTCTGAATTCTTTTAGGTTTTCTTGTTTCTTCCTTCTCAATCACCATTAGATCACTTCTTTGCTCATTTCACATTATTTTTCGTTGCAGTTTCTCTTCTATTTTTTCAAGTCTATTGCTCAGTTCTGTCTATTTCTAAAGCTAATTTTGGGATTAGCTACTCTGATTTTGTGATATGTTCCAAAAAGAGCTTAGTTCTCTTTCCTAGGACATTAATCTTGATTCTATTCCTTCTATCAGGTTAAACTGTTGCATTAGCTTCTCATTGTCCTTCTTTAGCTTCTTGGTCTCTTCCTGGAAATTTTTTACCACTTTGATAAGCTATTCCATCCTCATCTGGCCAGAAGGATTAAATTTTGATACCTTCTGGTGCAAAGATGACTTCGTCTGCTTTCTGGGCTTCTCCTAAGACGTTGGGGTGATTGCATGGGTGACTTTCTTATATTACTTCTGTTCTTCTTGGACATATGTTCCAGATTATTAAGAAAAAGGTTAGGATTAAGTAAAAGAAGACTGGCTGAGAATGGCTTCTGGTTTCCTCTCCTTCTTGGAGGTGGTGTAGAAAACTTATTTAAAGCCTTCCATTTTTTCCCTAATGCAAATTTAGTTAAATTTATTTGTATAAAGATGAAAAAAGATTAATGTATAGATATTAATTAACTAAATTGTAAATGCTGAATTAATTTAACTATAAAGCAAATAAGCAATAAAGCATTTTATATTTGAATATTGCTATTATTTTTAGAAGCTTAAAATTAAATAAATCAATATTAATTTTAATTTTGCTTACCTTAATTTGCTCCTCCTTATGAAAATAAAGCAAATCATTATTATAGATTATAAAAATAAAACTTTATTCTTATTAAATTATCGTTACATCTATCTCTTCGTTACATCTATCTCTTGATATTATATCATCAATTTCTTAGTCTTCCTTAGTTCTAATTTATAAGCTGTTTAATATCTAAAGTTTATATGAAAATCTAATATAATCCTTTATTTAATTGTATTAGTAGACAATTTTAAATAATGTGATTCATCTTTAAAAATTATAAGATTGTATAAAATAAAGCTAATTATCCTTTATAAGCTTCTCTAGGATATTAATTATTATATGCTCGAATTTTTATAATTTAACACTTTTAATTATATTTTATTTTTTGACTATTAATAAATAAAATTGTAAGTTTATTTATTTGAAATTGGAATTAAGAAAACTAAAGTTAAAACATTTATGGAATTTAATTAAATTAATTGTCAATCTCATCCAGTTTATATCCTATTTAAAATTACATTCTATTCATTGCATCTTCTATAGATGGAAATTAAAGGTTTAATTATTTACCTAACTTTTTTAGTATCTATTATAATTTTTTAATCTTTAATCTTTATTGTTTTAATTCATATTGTATATTTGATATCCTTTACTGAACTGATTATGAAAGGATTCCTAAGATTATTTTCCTTATTTTTATTAAAGTGATATTTGATTAAATTAGATTGCTATTCAAATATTTTAGGTATTTGTTGAGAAAGGTCTGTTATTACTCAGATTCCATTTTATTTTTCCTTATATAATTAAGTTGCTAGTAATTGGTATGAGAAATCAGATAATTGCACTGCTTTTTACCTATATTTGCGCTGATTTATAATGAAATACTAAATATAAATATTTAAGTTAATTTTAAAAGAAAGTTGACTAAATAAGAAGTAAAAAGGAACGATGGAATGACTAAGAGATCAAGATAATAAATTGAAAATAATTTTAGTCTTTAGTTGAAGGAAGATATTTAGTGCTGTAGTAAGAAAACTGGAACTATAATAAAAAATAGAATAAAATAACTAATTAATTAGAGAATTATCAAAATGTATATATTAAACATTTGCTCAAGTACTCTTTATAAAAACTGATTTAAGAAAGTGGATAGCAAAATTTTAAAATTAAGGAGATTAAATCAATTGAGAGATAAAATATGCAAATTTCTTATTTAAAAAAATGAAAACTAAACCAATAATGCATGCACTTTCTATTATTTGGAAGATAAATTTTTTATTAAATAAATAATATTATAGAGTGCGTAGCACCATAATGGAGTGAAGCTCTTTAATAAAGATTTTTAATTCTTTTTAATTCTTTTCTGAAGTCTTCCACAGTGCTAGCATTTCCTTGTGAGTCTTATCTTCTATAGAGTTGTGATCGGAATATTCCCTAAGAGACTTAGCATCTGGTATCTTTCATCATTAACTTTACTTGATGCCTCTTAAGTCTTGTCTTATCTTGGCTCCTACCAAGAATCTTATTCGATTCTTCGCCCATGGGGTACTTCCTGGTACCAGAATTAAAGTAAATTTCAGTTAGAGGATTGTTCCTCCCTATTTAAAATATAATACTTTAATAAATAAGTTTATTATTTAATGTATAAATAATTATATGCTAACTCTTCCAATATATTAAAGCTTTGCATCTAAGATAAATAAGCAAATGCTTATATTATATTCAAGATATCAACTAAAATTTATTTTTTCTTTTGGATTTCATCTATAAATTCAGCTTAATCTAGTGTAAATAATTATTTATCTAATTGAGTTTTAGTTTATATTTTTGAGGTTTCTTAACTTCTTTAAACTTTTTTATGATATCCTAATAATAAAAATATTAAAAGGAAGATTTAAAATGTGTTTAAATAAAATAAAATGAATTTAAGAGATAAAATTAAATATTAAAATCTATTTCATTGTTTTTTAATTTATGCTTTATATTTAATTATATCTATCTATTATAGTCACTTTCTCAAATTTATTATAATATTTGTTTTTAAAATGGATTCTGGTTTCTACTCGACCGAGTTGGTAATTCAGTGCAGTCATGTCTGCATTCAAGTACTCTTATAATAGATGCCTCCACAAAAAAATAAGGACGGGCATATCGTGTGATAAGCCTTACTTGTTTGAGGGTTCTCTGTATGGTACGAGAGATCGAAAGGAGGAACTGAAATACAGATCTCAGAGTTATCCTTATTTTACATCACTATTCTGATCAGGAATTAGAAAACAACAAAGACAAGACTGAGATCAAAAATAGATATTACTTAGAGGAATTAACCTAATTGAGTCATTGACACAAATATTGAAATGTTCTTAATCCCTTCTTACTCCAGCCTTTGGAAGAATTACAAGAATTTTAAGAGTGAAGGTAATCAATTTTGATTATAAATACGGAGAGAAGAAGATAAGAATCAAAGAAACCAGATGAAGCTAGAAACATTTCTAGCCTATTATTAATAATTAAATTTGGTTTCTTTATTTTTTGTGGTGAACCAAACAAAGGTGGTACCACGGTAATTTAATTTAATTTATTTATATTTATATTTATATTTATAATAATAAAAATAAAAATAATAAATTATAGTGAATCTACTTTTGTTAAGTTAACCAATTTAACTTCAACTCTATTTTTTTTATAATATTACTGCTGTTTCCTTCGAAGTTAATCATAGATTTCTTGCTTTTCTTATTATTCACCTTAGTTTTCATCTTGCTCTAAGCTTCAATCTTCTTCTTTCTCGTTTATTATTATGCGTCCTATAGCTCCTTTAAACATTTTTCTCAATATTATGTTATTCGTTTCTGTTTCTATTCGCGTATTATATTCTTTGATAAAATGTTTATCTGTATATTTTATCCTTACACATTCAATATATTTAAGATAGCTTTCTTCATATTTTTTCTTCTATTCTTTACTTTATGTTAAACTGTTAATATTTTCTTACTAAAATGTCCTTTCCTCTTGCAGAATCAATATCTTAATAATCTTTTCTGTCTGTCTGTATGTAAGTTAAGCTTTTGTTCTTTCTCAATATCTATTGAGTCTCCATTGTTTTATTTTTTCTAGATTATTGATTGTGTTTATAAAGTAAATTTGCTTAGTCTTTCTTCTATTTATTTTATTTGAGCCTTTCTTTCTTACGTTTCCGATTTGCTGTTGATTTCCTTTTTTAATTATTTATTTTCTTCTGAATCTTCAATACATTTTGTAGCAAGGTCCTAATTTTTTCATATAGATCCTAGACTTAAGATCTTAAAATCTGGTTCTTCGAAAACAGTTGTTATATTTACTTTTAGTAATTAATTACTAAAATTGTTCAATTTTTTGAATAAAAAGCATAATCCATTTTTTTATATATAATACTTCTAAGTTTAGAAACTAAAATTTTTAGCATAAAATATGAGATTCTCAATTAAGTAACTTAGATTATAATCGTAAATAAGCTATTCATTTTAGAGTTTTAGAACTATAGCGATTATATTTAGTTTAGCTGATTTTGTAATAAATTAAAAATTAATAGCCTTAATTAAGTTTCTTACTCCTTAAAGCTTAAAAGTATTATTATTTTTTGCTTACATTGTAAAATTTAGCTTATGCTTGTTAAATTTATCTATCAAAAAGATTATAATATGATCAGTAGCAAAATACACAATGAAGTAATTAAAAAAACTAATTATTTAGTAACTAATTTGAAGAAATAAAATAAAACAGTCTAAGCTCATCTTTATATTACCAAAAAATATATATCAAAACAGATAAATTTTGGAGAAAGAGTAGATGCTTTAGAAAAGTGTGCTTAAATAATTATATAGTATAATTATAGATTTAAATATAAGAGTTTATAAATATCATAAATCCACATTAGTCTAGCAGGTTAGGATATTCGGCTTTCACCCGAAAGACCCGGGTTCGAGTCCCGGATGTGGAACTTTTATAGCAACATAAAATGTAATTTTGAACATCCTTATAATATTTTTAACTAATATAATATAAAAATTTATAGTACAACAATAACTCATTAGATTTAAAACTTTACTTAGGATAAAAATCAATGAAGAATAACTTTAAAATAATTGAAAAATAATTTTAGCTTATAAATAATAAAAATTATCTTAAACAGTATAAAAGCATTAAACAATTATTTCTAAATAAAAGAACACTAACTAAGATTTATTTCATTAAAGAAACTAATTTAATATATTTTAAATGATGAAACTATTCTTAAAAGCAAACTTAAATTTAGTAAAATGCTATTTAAAAAACTAATTATAATTTATTAATTGAGATATTTGTTCTAAGTTGATTGATATAAAATAGTTATTAAGCTTTATTTTAGCTAAAAAGCAGTTTTAAGAATAAACTAATTATTTTATAAAAATAAAATAATTTTCTATTTAAATAACCTTTATAAAATTTTGGTACTGCCAAACATAAATTCGAAATGGTAGCTTTTTTATTTTATGTTTTTTAATGAAATATAAATTAGAATCTAATTGCATAAATATTAAATATAATTTATAAAAATTTAACATATAAATTCAATTTATATCATTTGAAGAGAAATATCTCACTCTTGTTAGCAATAAATCTATAAATAGCATTTTAATTTAAATAAATAAATAAGATTATAGAGCGCGTAGCACTTCAATTTTGCGCAACTCTTTAATAATTATTTTTAAAGTTATAAAATTCCTTGTTGAAGTCTTCCACAGTGCTAGCATTCCTTTGTGAGTTTTGTCTTATATTGAGCCGCAATCATAATACTACTCTAAGAGAACTTTGTATCTGTCTTCTTTCATCATTAATGCTACTTGATGCCTCTTTGATCTTGTCTTCTCTTCTCTTGGCTGGTTCTTCGCCTATAGGGAGCTTCCTGGTACCAGAATTTAAGTCAGTTTCATTTGGAGGATTGTTCTTCCCTATTTATTTTTTAATAATAAAACTTCTTAAGTAATACAACCTTTTTATATGATCTCTTACTTTAGTATACTTAAAATCAGCTAAGACTATCACTGTGCTGCTTTCTCTGAATGGCCTCTTTATGGGCATAAAGGGGAATTCTGTTAATTATTTTTTTAAAACAGGAACCTCCATGATTAACGAAATCATATTGCTTATTCAAGGAACTAAATCTCCTACTAAAGCCTTATAATCATTCAAACGCATTCCCTTCAAAATTCTGAATCCAGCCTGCAACCTCTTTTAAGCCAGAGGTATAATCAGGCGATTAAAAATATTGTTCTGCAATGATTTTAATAATTATTAAATGATATAGCTTTACACAATTAAATGTCTCTAAGTAAATAATCTAATTAAAATTTTAATTTCACAAAGTATTTCATAAATAAATAATAAAAATTAGAAAACAAGTATAAATCAACAAATATTATTATAGATAGCCTAACACCTCTTTGGCGCGTAGTTCTTTCAATATTAATATTTAATATTAAAAAAATTTTTCTCAAAAGCTTGATTTCATTCTTTTCGTCCATAGAGTCACTTCATCTTCTCCAAATGGGGAATCTTCTTATTAGAAATTAGTCTTGAATCTTGAGTCAATTGCTTCAGTCTTCTTGAATAAGATCCAAATAAAAATTAGTTATTAAGTTATTAATTAGAAGGCCCGTCAGTCAACCTTTCATACTGCTTGAGAGAACCCTCGGAGTAAGTTAGGCATGTCTCAACGAAGCTTATCCGCACTTCCTCGTTTGGCATCTCGTGCGAAATTACTCGCAATACAGTATACACTGCATCAGATTACCTACTTGTTCTCCTGACTCAGCCAACATCCATTTTATATAATAAGAATCTCAAATAAGTTGCTAACTTTAAATATTCATATTATCTTTGCTTAAACTAACTTTGATCAAGAATCGTATAAAAAAGAAGAAATTAAATCCTAATTGCAATTTTAAATAATGCTTATATAATAATTAACACTATTGCTATGCATTTTAATTTATTAAATCTATATATGAAAAAATTATAAAATTAAATACCAACAGAGAAAATACTTTAGTCATAAAGAAATGTAAATCAAAATTTTAGGAGAAATAAATAAAATCATTAAAGAGGAAGAAGGACGAGACAAACCAAATGCCATGGAAGAATCAAAGTAAATCGTAGGATTAATTTACTCTCATGCATAAATTATACTTAGTGGTTTATAAATAATCTAATCTATCTACTTATATTTGAAATGCTATGATTATTTGCAGCATAAAATGAAATGATGCTGAATTTAAAGAACTTAGTTTTCAGAAAGAAATAAAGAAATTTTCACTTAAAGATTAGAGTCTGATTTACTTATACCCAATCATTGTCTATGTAGAAAGTAACTAGATCACACGAGTTAGTCAACCTCTGCCAATACTAGAGAAAATAATTCAGCAATTGTTTTTAAAATAATTAACAAATTAAGTTTATTATATATAAAATAAAGACTAAAGAACCATGATATAGCAGAAGAAATAAAGAATAATAATATTTGAAGGCTAAAAAGGAATTAAGATAAATTTGGGAATAAAGCAGAACGAAGAATTAAACTTTTTAATGATATATTATGTAATAAGATATATATAAGAGATATATAATTCTACGAAGGTACTTTTAAAATTTAGGAACAAACTTTTTATTTAAAATTAATAAAATGCCTCTGCTTTACATTTTTTAATAAAAACATTTTAAATTAGATTTCATAATTTTTTATTTATAGGTGAAGGGAGACAATTATCTATATTAACTTTGTAAAATAATTAATTTATTAAATGGTAGAATTTTCAACTATTAATATAACTATACGATGATTTTAGAAAAAGTTAGCTTAGCAGAGAAATTTATTTAAGTTAAATTCTTTAAAAAGCTTGATTTTTTTCTAGCTTTAATAAATAATCTCAATCTAAAATTAC
>CAMPDV010007679.1:0-10913 GCA_946699065.1 Loxodes magnus
AGTATGAAAAATATTATTGTAATTTTTAAAGTAAAAAAAAGCATTGTTTTTGATATGTTTTGAAGTGAGAATACGAAATTTTAATACCAGAGGAAGTTAACAAAGTATGAAAAATATTATTGTAATTTTTAAAGTAAAAAAAAGCATTGTTTTTGATATGTTTTGAAGTGAGAATACGAAATTTTAATACCAGAGTGAGTTAACAAAGTATGAAAAATATTATTGTAATTTTTAAAGTAAAAAAAAGCATTGTTTTTGATATGTTTTGAAGTGAGAATACGAAATTTTAATACCAGAGTGAGTTAACAAAGTATGAAAAAAAGTATGTTAATTTTTAAAGTAAAAAAAAAGCATTGTTTTTGATATGTTTTGAAGTGAGAATACGAAATTTTAATACCAGAGTGAGTTAACAAAGTATGAAAAATATTATTGTAATTTTTAAAGTAAAAAAAAACATTGTTTTTTGATATGTTTTGAAGTGAGAATACGAAATTTTAATACCAGAGTGAGTTAACAAAGTATGAAAAATATTATTGTAATTTTTAAAGTAAAAAAAAAACATTGTTTTTGATATGTTTTGAAGTGAGAATACGAAATTTTAATACCAGAGTGAGTTAACAAAGTATGAAAAAAAGTATGTTAATTTTTAAAGTAAAAAAAAAGCATTGTTTTTGATATGTTTTGAAGTGAGAATACGAAATTTTAATACCAGAGTGAGTTAACAAAGTATGAAAAATATTATTGTAATTTTTAAAGTAAAAAAAAGTATTGTTTTTGATATGTTTTGAAGTGAGAATACGAAATTTTTAATACCAGAGTGAGTTAACAAAGTATGAAAAATATTATTGTAATTTTTAAAGTAAAAAAAAAGCATTGTTTTTGATATGTTTTGAAGTGAGAATACGAAATTTTAATACCAGAGTGAGTTAACAAAGTATGAAAAATATTATTGTAATTTTTAAAGTAAAAAAAAGCATTGTTTTTGATATGTTTTGAAGTGAGAATACGAAATTTTAATACCAGAGTGAGTTAACAAAGTATGAAAAAATATTATTGTAATTTTTAAAGTAAAAAAAAACATTGTTTTTGATATGTTTTGAAGTGAGAATACGAAATTTTAATACCAGAGTGAGTTAACAAAGTATGAAAAATATTATTGTAATTTTTAAAGTAAAAAAAAGCATTGTTTTTGATATGTTTTGAAGTGAGAATACGAAATTTTAATACCAGAGTGAGTTAACAAAGTATGAAAAATATTATTGTAATTTTTAAAGTAAAAAAAAACATTGTTTTTGATATGTTTTGAAGTGAGAATACGAAATTTTAATACCAGAGTGAGTTAACAAAGTATGAAAAATATTATTGTAATTTTTAAAGTAAAAAAAAGCATTGTTTTTGATATGTTTTGAAGTGAGAATACGAAATTTTAATACCAGAGTGAGTTAACAAAGTATGAAAAATATTATTGTAATTTTTAAAGTAAAAAAAAGCATTGTTTTTTGATATGTTTTGAAGTGAGAATACGAAATTTTAATACCAGAGTGAGTTAACAAAGTATGAAAAATATTATTGTAATTTTTAAAGTAAAAAAAAGCATTGTTTTTGATATGTTTTGAAGTGAGAATACGAAATTTTAATACCAGAGTGAGTTAACAAAGTATGAAAAATATTATTGTAATTTTTAAAGTAAAAAAAAACATTGTTTTTGATATGTTTTGAAGTGAGAATACGAAATTTTAATACCAGAGTGAGTTAACAAAGTATGAAAAATATTATTGTAATTTTTAAAGTAAAAAAAAGCATTGTTTTTGATATGTTTTGAAGTGAGAATACGAAATTTTAATACCAGAGTGAGTTAACAAAGTATGAAAAAAAGTATTGTTAATTTTTAAAGTAAAAAAAAGCATTGTTTTTGATATGTTTTGAAGTGAGAATACGAAATTTTAATACCAGAGTGAGTTAACAAAGTATGAAAAATATTATTGTAATTTTTAAAGTAAAAAAAAGCATTGTTTTTGATATGTTTTGAAGTGAGAATACGAAATTTTAATACCAGAGTGAGTTAACAAAGTATGAAAAAAAGTATTAGTTAATTTTTAAAGTAAAAAAAAAGCATTGTTTTTGATATGTTTTGAAGTGAGAATACGAAATTTTAATACCAGAGTGAGTTAACAAAGTATGAAAAAAAGTATGTTAATTTTTAAAGTAAAAAAAAGCATTGTTTTTGATATGTTTTGAAGTGAGAATACGAAATTTTAATACCAGAGTGAGTTAACAAAGTATGAAAAATATTATTGTAATTTTTAAAGTAAAAAAAAGCATTGTTTTTGATATGTTTTGAAGTGAGAATACGAAATTTTAATACCAGAGTGAGTTAACAAAGTATGAAAAATATTATTGTAATTTTTAAAGTAAAAAAAAGCATTGTTTTTGATATGTTTTGAAGTGAGAATACGAAATTTTAATACCAGAGTGAGTTAACAAAGTATGAAAAATATTATTGTAATTTTTAAAGTAAAAAAAAGCATTGTTTTTGATATGTTTTGAAGTGAGAATACGAAATTTTAATACCAGAGTGAGTTAACAAAGTATGAAAAATATTATTGTAATTTTTAAAGTAAAAAAAAGCATTGTTTTTGATATGTTTTGAAGTGAGAATACGAAATTTTAATACCAGAGTGAGTTAACAAAGTATGAAAAATATTATTGTAATTTTTAAAGTAAAAAAAAACATTGTTTTTGATATGTTTTGAAGTGAGAATACGAAATTTTAATACCAGAGTGAGTTAACAAAGTATGAAAAATATTATTGTAATTTTTAAAGTAAAAAAAGCATTGTTTTTGATATGTTTTGAAGTGAGAATACGAAATTTTAATACCAGAGTGAGTTAACAAAGTATGAAAAATATTATTGTAATTTTTAAAGTAAAAAAAAGCATTGTTTTTGATATGTTTTGAAGTGAGAATACGAAATTTTAATACCAGAGTGAGTTAACAAAGTATGAAAAAAAGTAGGTTAATTTTTAAAGTAAAAAAAAGCATTGTTTTTGATATGTTTTGAAGTGAGAATACGAAATTTTAATACCAGAGTGAGTTAACAAAGTATGAAAAAAAGTATGTTAATTTTTAAAGTAAAAAAAAGCATTGTTTTTGATATGTTTTGAAGTGAGAATACGAAATTTTAATACCAGAGTGAGTTAACAAAGTATGAAAAAAAGTATGTTAATTTTTAAAGTAAAAAAAAGCATTGTTTTTGATATGTTTTGAAGTGAGAATACGAAATTTTAATACCAGAGTGAGTTAACAAAGTATGAAAAATATTATTGTAATTTTTAAAGTAAAAAAAAGCATTGTTTTTGATATGTTTTGAAGTGAGAATACGAAATTTTAATACCAGAGTGAGTTAACAAAGTATGAAAAATATTATTGTAATTTTTAAAGTAAAAAAAAAGCATTGTTTTTGATATGTTTTGAAGTGAGAATACGAAATTTTAATACCAGAGTGAGTTAACAAAGTATGAAAAAAAGTATGTTAATTTTTAAAGTAAAAAAAAGCATTGTTTTTGATATGTTTTGAAGTGAGAATACGAAATTTTAATACCAGAGTGAGTTAACAAAGTATGAAAAATATTATTGTAATTTTTAAAGTGAAAAAAAAAAAAGCATTGTTTTTGATATGTTTTGAAGTGAGAATACGAAATTTTAATACCAGAGTGAGTTAACAAAGTATGAAAAATATTATTGTAATTTTTAAAGTAA
This sequence comes from Loxodes magnus, assembly GCA_946699065.1. Taxonomy (NCBI): domain Eukaryota; phylum Ciliophora; class Karyorelictea; order Loxodida; family Loxodidae; genus Loxodes; species Loxodes magnus. The sequence goes on from CAMPDV010007679.1 coordinate 3,760, forward strand.
AAAAAAAGCATTGTTTTTGATATGTTTTGAAGTGAGAATACGAAATTTTAATACCAGAGTGAGTTAACAAAGTATGAAAAAAAGTATGTTAATTTTTAAAGTAAAAAAAAGCATTGTTTTTGATATGTTTTGAAGTGAGAATACGAAATTTTAATACCAGAGTGAGTTAACAAAGTATGAAAAATATTATTGTAATTTTTAAAGTAAAAAAAGCATTGTTTTTGATATGTTTTGAAGTGAGAATACGAAATTTTAATACCAGAGTGAGTTAACAAAGTATGAAAAAAAGTATGTTAATTTTTAAAGTAAAAAAAAGCATTGTTTTTGATATGTTTTGAAGTGAGAATACGAAATTTTAATACCAGAGTGAGTTAACAAAGTATGAAAAAAAGTATGTTAATTTTTAAAGTAAAAAAAAGCATTGTTTTTGATATGTTTTGAAGTGAGAATACGAAATTTTAATACCAGAGTGAGTTAACAAAGTATGAAAAATATTATTGTAATTTTTAAAGTAAAAAAAAGCATTGTTTTTGATATGTTTTGAAGTGAGAATACGAAATTTTAATACCAGAGTGAGTTAACAAAGTATGAAAAATATTATTGTAATTTTTAAAGTAAAAAAAAGCATTGTTTTTGATATGTTTTGAAGTGAGAATACGAAATTTTAATACCAGAGTGAGTTAACAAAGTATGAAAAATATTATGTAATTTTTAAAGTAAAAAAAAGCATTGTTTTTGATATGTTTTGAAGTGAGAATACGAAATTTTAATACCAGAGTGAGTTAACAAAGTATGAAAAAAAGTATGTTAATTTTTAAAGTAAAAAAAAGCATTGTTTTTGATATGTTTTGAAGTGAGAATACGAAATTTTAATACCAGAGTGAGTTAACAAAGTATGAAAAATATTATTGTAATTTTTAAAGTAAAAAAAGCATTGTTTTTGATATGTTTTGAAGTGAGAATACGAAATTTTAATACCAGAGTGAGTTAACAAAGTATGAAAAATATTATTGTAATTTTTAAAGTAAAAAAAAACATTGTTTTTGATATGTTTTGAAGTGAGAATACGAAATTTTAATACCAGAGTGAGTTAACAAAGTATGAAAAATATTATTGTAATTTTTAAAGTAAAAAAAAACATTGTTTTTGATATGTTTTGAAGTGAGAATACGAAATTTTAATACCAGAGTGAGTTAACAAAGTATGAAAAAAAGTATGTTAATTTTTAAAGTAAAAAAAAGCATTGTTTTTGATATGTTTTGAAGTGAGAATACGAAATTTTAATACCAGAGTGAGTTAACAAAGTATGAAAAAAAGTATGTTAATTTTTAAAGTAAAAAAAAGCATTGTTTTTGATATGTTTTGAAGTGAGAATACGAAATTTTAATACCAGAGTGAGTTAACAAAGTATGAAAAATATTATTGTAATTTTTAAAGTAAAAAAAGCATTGTTTTTGATATGTTTTGAAGTGAGAATACGAAATTTTAATACCAGAGTGAGTTAACAAAGTATGAAAAATATTATTGTAATTTTTAAAGTAAAAAAAAACATTGTTTTTGATATGTTTTGAAGTGAGAATACGAAATTTTAATACCAGAGTGAGTTAACAAAGTATGAAAAATATTATTGTAATTTTTAAAGTAAAAAAAGCATTGTTTTTGATATGTTTTGAAGTGAGAATACGAAATTTTAATACCAGAGTGAGTTAACAAAGTATGAAAAATATTATTGTAATTTTTAAAGTAAAAAAAAACATTGTTTTTGATATGTTTTGAAGTGAGAATACGAAATTTTAATACCAGAGTGAGTTAACAAAGTATGAAAAATATTATTGTAATTTTTAAAGTAAAAAAAAACATTGTTTTTGATATGTTTTGAAGTGAGAATACGAAATTTTAATACCAGAGTGAGTTAACAAAGTATGAAAAAAAGTATGTTAATTTTTAAAGTAAAAAAAAGCATTGTTTTTGATATGTTTTGAAGTGAGAATACGAAATTTTAATACCAGAGTGAGTTAACAAAGTATGAAAAAAAGTATGTTAATTTTTAAAGTAAAAAAAAAGCATTGTTTTTGATATGTTTTGAAGTGAGAATACGAAATTTTAATACCAGAGTGAGTTAACAAAGTATGAAAAAAAGTATGTTAATTTTTAAAGTAAAAAAAAGCATTGTTTTTGATATGTTTTGAAGTGAGAATACGAAATTTTAATACCAGAGTGAGTTAACAAAGTATGAAAAATATTATTGTAATTTTTAAAGTAAAAAAAAGCATTGTTTTTGATATGTTTTGAAGTGAGAATACGAAATTTTAATACCAGAGTGAGTTAACAAAGTATGAAAAATATTATTGTAATTTTTCAAGTAAAAAAAAACATTGTTTTTGATATGTTTTGAAGTGAGAATACGAAATTTTAATACCAGAGTGAGTTAACAAAGTATGAAAAATATTATTGTAATTTTTAAAGTAAAAAAAAGCATTGTTTTTGATATGTTTTGAAGTGAGAATACGAAATTTTAATACCAGAGTGAGTTAACAAAGTATGAAAAATAGTATTGTAATTTTTAAAGTAAAAAAAACATTGTTTTTGATATGTTTTGAAGTGAGAATACGAAATTTTAATACCAGAGTGAGTTAACAAAGTATGAAAAATATTATTGTAATTTTTAAAGTAAAAAAAACATTGTTTTTGATATGTTTTGAAGTGAGAATACGAAATTTTAATACCAGAGTGAGTTAACAAAGTATGAAAAAAAGTATGTTAATTTTTAAAGTAAAAAAAAGCATTGTTTTTGATATGTTTTTGAAGTGAGAATACGAAATTTTAATACCAGAGTGAGTTAACAAAGTATGAAAAAAAGTAGGTTAATTTTTCAAGTAAAAAAAGCATTGTTTTTGATATGTTTTGAAGTGAGAATACGAAATTTTAATACCAGAGTGAGTTAACAAAGTATGAAAAATATTATTGTAATTTTTCAAGTAAAAAAAGCATTGTTTTTGATATGTTTTTGAAGTGAGAATACGAAATTTTAATACCAGAGTGAGTTAACAAAGTATGAAAAAAAGTAGGTTAATTTTTCAAGTAAAAAAAGCATTGTTTTTGATATGTTTTTGAAGTGAGAATACGAAATTTTAATACCAGAGTGAGTTAACAAAGTATGAAAAATATTATTGTAATTTTTCAAGTAAAAAAAGCATTGTTTTTGATATGTTTTGAAGTGAGAATACGAAATTTTATACCAGAGTGAGTTAACAAAGTATGAAAAATAGTATGTTAATTTTTAAAGTAAAAAAAAGCATTGTTTTTGATATGTTTTGAAGTGAGAATACGAAATTTTAATACCAGAGTGAGTTAACAAAGTATGAAAAATATTATTGTAATTTTTAAAGTAAAAAAAGCATTGTTTTTGATATGTTTTGAAGTGAGAATACGAAATTTTAATACCAGAGTGAGTTAACAAAGTATGAAAAATATTATTGTAATTTTTAAAGTAAAAAAAAGTATTGTTTTGATATGTTTTGAAGTGAGAATACGAAATTTTAATACCAGAGTGAGTTAACAAAGTATGAAAAATATTATTTCAATTTTTAAAGTAAAAAAAAGTATTGTTTTGATATGTTTTGAAGTGAGAATACGAAATTTTAATACCAGAGTGAGTTAACAAAGTATGAAAAATATTATTGTATATTTTAAAGTAAAAAAAAAGCATTGTTTTTGATATGTTTTGAAGTGAGAATACGAAATTTTAATACCAGAGTGAGTTAACAAAGTATGAAAAAAAGTATGTTAATTTTTAAAGTAAAAAAAAGCATTGTTTTTGATATGTTTTGAAGTGAGAATACGAAATTTTAATACCAGAGTGAGTTAACAAAGTATGAAAAAAAGTATGTTAATTTTTAAAGTAAAAAAAAAGCATTGTTTTTGATATGTTTTGAAGTGAGAATACGAAATTTTAATACCAGAGTGAGTTAACAAAGTATGAAAAAAAGTATGTTAATTTTTAAAGTAAAAAAAAGTATTGTTTTGATATGTTTTGAAGTGAGAATACGAAATTTTAATACCAGAGTGAGTTAACAAAGTATGAAAAATATTATTGTAATTTTTAAAGTAAAAAAAAGCATTGTTTTTGATATGTTTTGAAGTGAGAAAACGAAATTTTAATACCAGAGTGAGTTAACAAAGTATGAAAAAAAGTATGTTAATTTTTAAAGTAAAAAAAAGCATTGTTTTTGATATGTTTTGAAGTGAGAATACGAAATTTTAATACCAGAGTGAGTTAACAAAGTATGAAAAAAAGTATGTTAATTTTTAAAGTAAAAAAAAGCATTGTTTTTGATATGTTTTGAAGTGAGAATACGAAATTTTAATACCAGAGTGAGTTAACAAAGTATGAAAAATATTATTGTAATTTTTAAAGTAAAAAAAGCATTGTTTTTGATATGTTTTGAAGTGAGAATACGAAATTTTAATACCAGAGTGAGTTAACAAAGTATGAAAAAAAGTATGTTAATTTTTAAAGTAAAAAAAAGCATTGTTTTTGATATGTTTTGAAGTGAGAATACGAAATTTTAATACCAGAGTGAGTTAACAAAGTATGAAAAAAAGTATGTTAATTTTTAAAGTAAAAAAAAGCATTGTTTTTGATATGTTTGAAGTGAGAATACGAAATTTTAATACCAGAGTGAGTTAACAAAGTATGAAAAATATTATTTCAATTTTTAAAGTAAAAAAAAGCATTGTTTTTGATATGTTTTGAAGTGAGAATACGAAATTTTAATACCAGAGTGAGTTAACAAAGTATGAAAAAAAGTATGTTAATTTTTAAAGTAAAAAAAGCATTGTTTTTGATATGTTTTGAAGTGAGAATACGAAATTTTAATACCAGAGTGAGTTAACAAAGTATGAAAAATATTATTGTAATTTTTAAAGTAAAAAAAAGCATTGTTTTTGATATGTTTTGAAGTGAGAAATTAAAATTTTAATACCAGAGTGAGTTAACAAAGTATGAAAAAAAGTATGTTAATTTTTAAAGTAAAAAAAAGCATTGTTTTTGATATGTTTTGAAGTGAGAAAACGAAATTTAATACCAGAGTGAGTTAACAAAGTATGAAAAATATTATTGTAATTTTTAAAGTAAAAAAAAGCATTGTTTTTGATATGTTTTGAAGTGAGAATACGAAATTTTAATACCAGAGTGAGTTAACAAAGTATGAAAAAAAGTATGTTAATTTTTAAAGTAAAAAAAAGCATTGTTTTTGATATGTTTTGAAGTGAGAATACGAAATTTTAATACCAGAGGAAGTTAACAAAGTATGAAAAATATTATTGTAATTTTTAAAGTAAAAAAAGCATTGTTTTTGATATGTTTTGAAGTGAGAATACGAAATTTTAATACCAGAGTGAGTTAACAAAGTATGAAAAATATTATTGTAATTTTTAAAGTAAAAAAAAGCATTGTTTTTGATATGTTTTGAAGTGAGAAATTAAAATTTTAATACCAGAGTGAGTTAACAAAGTATGAAAAAAAGTATGTTAATTTTTAAAGTAAAAAAAAGCATTGTTTTTGATATGTTTTGAAGTGAGAATACGAAATTTTAATACCAGAGTGAGTTAACAAAGTATGAAAAAAAGTATGTTAATTTTTAAAGTAAAAAAAAGCATTGTTTTTGATATGTTTTGAAGTGAGAAAACGAAATTTTAATACCAGAGTGAGTTAACAAAGTATGAAAAATATTATTGTAATTTTTAAAGTAAAAAAAAACATTGTTTTTGATATGTTTGAAGTGAGAATACGAAATTTTAATACCAGAGTGAGTTAACAAAGTATGAAAAAAAGTATGTTAATTTTTAAAGTAAAAAAAAGCATTGTTTTTGATATGTTTTGAAGTGAGAATACGAAATTTTAATACCAGAGTGAGTTAACAAAGTATGAAAAAAAGTATGTTAATTTTTAAAGTAAAAAAAAGCATGTTTTTGATATGTTTGAAGTGAGAATACGAAATTTTAATACCAGAGTGAGTTAACAAAGTATGAAAAATATTATTTCAATTTTTAAAGTAAAAAAAAGCATTGTTTTTGATATGTTTTGAAGTGAGAATACGAAATTTTAATACCAGAGGAAGTTAACAAAGTATGAAAAATATTATTGTAATTTTAAAGTAAAAAAAGCATTGTTTTTGATATGTTTTGAAGTGAGAATACGAAATTTTAATACCAGAGTGAGTTAACAAAGTATGAAAAATATTATTGTAATTTTTAAAGTAAAAAAAAGCATTGTTTTTGATATGTTTTGAAGTGAGAAATTAAAATTTTAATACCAGAGTGAGTTAACAAAGTATGAAAAAAAGTATGTTAATTTTTAAAGTAAAAAAAAGCATTGTTTTTGATATGTTTTGAAGTGAGAATACGAAATTTTAATACCAGAGTGAGTTAACAAAGTATGAAAAAAAGTATGTTAATTTTTAAAGTAAAAAAAAGCATTGTTTTTGATATGTTTTGAAGTGAGAAAACGAAATTTTAATACCAGAGTGAGTTAACAAAGTATGAAAAATATTATTGTAATTTTTAAAGTAAAAAAAAACATTGTTTTTGATATGTTTGAAGTGAGAATACGAAATTTTAATACCAGAGTGAGTTAACAAAGTATGAAAAAAAGTATGTTAATTTTTAAAGTAAAAAAAAGCATTGTTTTTGATATGTTTTGAAGTGAGAATACGAAATTTTAATACCAGAGTGAGTTAACAAAGTATGAAAAAAAGTATGTTAATTTTTAAAGTAAAAAAAAGCATTGTTTTTGATATGTTTGAAGTGAGAATACGAAATTTTAATACCAGAGTGAGTTAACAAAGTATGAAAAATATTATTTCAATTTTTAAAGTAAAAAAAAGCATTGTTTTTGATATGTTTTGAAGTGAGAATACGAAATTTTAATACCAGAGTGAGTTAACAAAGTATGAAAAAAAGTATGTTAATTTTTAAAGTAAAAAAAAACATTGTTTTTGATATGTTTGAAGTGAGAATACGAAATTTTAATACCAGAGTGAGTTAACAAAGTATGAAAAAAAGTATGTTAATTTTTAAAGTAAAAAAAAGCATTGTTTTTGATATGTTTTGAAGTGAGAATACGAAATTTTAATACCAGAGTGAGTTAACAA
>CAMPDV010007680.1:0-15756 GCA_946699065.1 Loxodes magnus
TGGAAATAAAATAGAAAAAAAAATGGAGGTTAAGGAGGCAGATTTGTACAGATAAGTGTAATATGCAGTTAAATGAAAAATATTAAGTAAGAAGTTTTGTTAAATATTTTTGAAAAGAGACTATTAATGTAAAACTTTGTGATGAAGAAATAGTTTTTATAGAGATGTGTAGAAAGGAATGATAATAAAGACATAAATCGAGAATTAAAGAGTGCTTTTAAAAGCCTGATAGATGTTAAAAAGAAATAAAATTGAAAATTACAAATTGAAAATTAAAATTGAAAAATGGAAAAAAAGATGAAAAAAAAATTTATGATGGAAATAAAATAGAAAAAAAAATGGAGGTTAAGGAGGCAGATTTGTACAGATAAGTGTAATATGCAGTTAAATGAAAAATATTAAGTAAGAAGTTTTGTTAAATATTTTTGAAAAGAGACTATTAATGTAAAACTTTGTGATGAAGAAATAGTTTTTTTAGAGATGTGTAGAAAGGAATGATAATAAAGACATAAATCGAGAATTAAAGAGTGCTTTTAAAAGCCTGATAGATGTTAAAAAGAAATAAAATTGAAAATTACAAATTGAAAATTAAAATTGAAAAATGGAAAAAAAGATGAAAAAAAAATTTATGATGGAAATAAAATAGAAAAAAAAATGGAGGTTAAGGAGGCAGATTTGTACAGATAAGTGTAATATGCAGTTAAATGAAAAATATTAAGTAAGAAGTTTTGTTAAATATTTTTGAAAAGAGACTATTAATGTAAAACTTTGTGATGAAGAAATAGTTTTTATAGAGATGTGTAGAAAGGAATGATAATAAAGACATAAATCGAGAATTAAAGAGTGCTTTTAAAAGCCTGATAGATGTTAAAAAGAAATAAAATTGAAAATTACAAATTGAAAATTAAAATTGAAAAATGGAAAAAAAGATGAAAAAAAAATTTATGATGGAAATAAAATAGAAAAAAAAATGGAGGTTAAGGAGGCAGATTTGTACAGATAAGTGTAATATGCAGTTAAATGAAAAATATTAAGTAAGAAGTTTTGTTAAATATTTTTGAAAAGAGACTATTAATGTAAAACTTTGTGATGAAGAAATAGTTTTTATAGAGATGTGTAGAAAGGAATGATAATAAAGACATAAATCGAGAATTAAAGAGTGCTTTTAAAAGCCTGATAGATGTTAAAAAGAAATAAAATTGAAAATTACAAATTGAAAATTAAAATTGAAAAATGGAAAAAAAGATGAAAAAAAAATTTATGATGGAAATAAAATAGAAAAAAAAATGGAGGTTAAGGAGGCAGATTTGTACAGATAAGTGTAATATGCAGTTAAATGAAAAATATTAAGTAAGAAGTTTTGTTAAATATTTTTGAAAAGAGACTATTAATGTAAAACTTTGTGATGAAGAAATAGTTTTTATAGAGATGTGTAGAAAGGAATGATAATAAAGACATAAATCGAGAATTAAAGAGTGCTTTTAAAAGCCTGATAGATGTTAAAAAGAAATAAAATTGAAAATTACAAATTGAAAATTAAAATTGAAAAATGGAAAAAAAGATGAAAAAAAAATTTATGATGGAAATAAAATAGAAAAAAAAATGGAGGTTAAGGAGGCAGATTTGTACAGATAAGTGTAATATGCAGTTAAATGAAAAATATTAAGTAAGAAGTTTTGTTAAATATTTTTGAAAAGAGACTATTAATGTAAAACTTTGTGATGAAGAAATCGTTTTTATAGAGATGTGTAGAAAGGAATGATAATAAAGACATAAATCGAGAATTAAAGAGTGCTTTTAAAAGCCTGATAGATGTTAAAAAGAAATAAAATTGAAAATTACAAATTGAAAATTAAAATTGAAAAATGGAAAAAAAGATGAAAAAAAAATTTATGATGGAAATAAAATAGAAAAAAAAATGGAGGTTAAGGAGGCAGATTTGTACAGATAAGTGTAATATGCAGTTAAATGAAAAATATTAAGTAAGAAGTTTTGTTAAATATTTTTGAAAAGAGACTATTAATGTAAAACTTTGTGATGAAGAAATCGTTTTTATAGAGATGTGTAGAAAGGAATGATAATAAAGACATAAATCGAGAATTAAAGAGTGCTTTTAAAAGCCTGATAGATGTTAAAAAGAAATAAAATTGAAAATTACAAATTGAAAATTAAAATTGAAAAATGGAAAAAAAGATGAAAAAAAAATTTATGATGGAAATAAAATAGAAAAAAAAATGGAGGTTAAGGAGGCAGATTTGTACAGATAAGTGTAATATGCAGTTAAATGAAAAATATTAAGTAAGAAGTTTTGTTAAATATTTTTGAAAAGAGACTATTAATGTAAAACTTTGTGATGAAGAAATAGTTTTTATAGAGATGTGTAGAAAGGAATGATAATAAAGACATAAATCGAGAATTAAAGAGTGCTTTTAAAAGCCTGATAGATGTTAAAAAGAAATAAAATTGAAAATTACAAATTGAAAATTAAAATTGAAAAATGGAAAAAAAGATGAAAAAAAAATTTATGATGGAAATAAAATAGAAAAAAAAATGGAGGTTAAGGAGGCAGATTTGTACAGATAAGTGTAATATGCAGTTAAATGAAAAATATTAAGTAAGAAGTTTTGTTAAATATTTTTGAAAAGAGACTATTAATGTAAAACTTTGTGATGAAGAAATAGTTTTTATAGAGATGTGTAGAAAGGAATGATAATAAAGACATAAATCGAGAATTAAAGAGTGCTTTTAAAAGCCTGATAGATGTTAAAAAGAAATAAAATTGAAAATTACAAATTGAAAATTAAAATTGAAAAATGGAAAAAAAGATGAAAAAAAAATTTATGATGGAAATAAAATAGAAAAAAAAATGGAGGTTAAGGAGGCAGATTTGTACAGATAAGTGTAATATGCAGTTAAATGAAAAATATTAAGTAAGAAGTTTTGTTAAATATTTTTGAAAAGAGACTATTAATGTAAAACTTTGTGATGAAGAAATAGTTTTTATAGAGATGTGTAGAAAGGAATGATAATAAAGACATAAATCGAGAATTAAAGAGTGCTTTTAAAAGCCTGATAGATGTTAAAAAGAAATAAAATTGAAAATTACAAATTGAAAATTAAAATTGAAAAATGGAAAAAAAGATGAAAAAAAAATTTATGATGGAAATAAAATAGAAAAAAAAATGGAGGTTAAGGAGGCAGATTTGTACAGATAAGTGTAATATGCAGTTAAATGAAAAATATTAAGTAAGAAGTTTTGTTAAATATTTTTGAAAAGAGACTATTAATGTAAAACTTTGTGATGAAGAAATCGTTTTTATAGAGATGTGTAGAAAGGAATGATAATAAAGACATAAATCGAGAATTAAAGAGTGCTTTTAAAAGCCTGATAGATGTTAAAAAGAAATAAAATTGAAAATTACAAATTGAAAATTAAAATTGAAAAATGGAAAAAAAGATGAAAAAAAAATTTATGATGGAAATAAAATAGAAAAAAAAATGGAGGTTAAGGAGGCAGATTTGTACAGATAAGTGTAATATGCAGTTAAATGAAAAATATTAAGTAAGAAGTTTTGTTAAATATTTTTGAAAAGAGACTATTAATGTAAAACTTTGTGATGAAGAAATAGTTTTTATAGAGATGTGTAGAAAGGAATGATAATAAAGACATAAATCGAGAATTAAAGAGTGCTTTTAAAAGCCTGATAGATGTTAAAAAGAAATAAAATTGAAAATTACAAATTGAAAATTAAAATTGAAAAATGGAAAAAAAGATGAAAAAAAAATTTATGATGGAAATAAAATAGAAAAAGAAGAAAAAAAAATGGAGGTTAAGGAGGCAGATTTGTACAGATAAGTCTAATTTGCGGTTTAAAATATTTTCGGTTAAATGAAAAATATTAAGTAAGAAGTTTTGTTAAATATTTTTGAAAAGAGACTATTAATGTAAAACTTTGTGATGAAGAAATCGTTTTTATAGAGATGTGTAGAAAGGAATGATAATAAAGACATAAATCGAGAATTAAAGAGTGCTTTTAAAAGCCTGATAGATGTTAAAAAGAAATAAAATTGAAAATTACAAATTGAAAATTAAAATTGAAAAATGGAAAAAAAGATGAAAAAAAAATTTATGATGGAAATAAAATAGAAAAAGAAGAAAAAAAAATGGAGGTTAAGGAGGCAGATTTGTACAGATAAGTGTAATATGCAGTTAAATGAAAAATATTAAGTAAGAAGTTTTGTTAAATATTTTTGAAAAGAGACTATTAATGTAAAACTTTGTGATGAAGAAATAGTTTTTATAGAGATGTGTAGAAAGGAATGATAATAAAGACATAAATCGAGAATTAAAGAGTGCTTTTAAAAGCCTGATAGATGTTAAAAAGAAATAATATTGAAAATTACAAATTGAAAATTAAAATTGAAAAATGGAAAAAAAGATGAAAAAAAAATTTATGATGGAAATAAAATAGAAAAAGAAGAAAAAAAAATGGAGGTTAAGGAGGCAGATTTGTACAGATAAGTCTAATTTGCGGTTTAAAATATTTTCGGTTAAAGTAAAAATATTAAGTAAGAAGTTTTGTTAAATATTTTTGAAAAGAGACTATTAATGTAAAACTTTGTGATGAAGAAATCGTTTTTATAGAGATGTGTAGAAAGGAATGATAATAAAGACATAAATCGAGAATTAAAGAGTGCTTTTAAAAGCCTGATAGATGTTAAAAAGAAATAAAATTGAAAATTACAAATTGAAAATTAAAATTGAAAAATGGAAAAAAAGATGAAAAAAAAATTTATGATGGAAATAAAATAGAAAAAAAATGGAGGTTAAGGAGGCAGATTTGTACAGATAAGTGTAATATGCAGTTAAATGAAAAATATTAAGTAAGAAGTTTTGTTAAATATTTTTGAAAAGAGACTATTAATGTAAAACTTTGTGATGAAGAAATAGTTTTTATAGAGATGTGTAGAAAGCAATGATAATAAAGACATAAATCGAGAATTAAAGAGTGCTTTTAAAAGCCTGATAGATGTTAAAAAGAAATAAAATTGAAAATTACAAATTGAAAATTAAAATTGAAAAATGGAAAAAAAGATGAAAAAAAAATTTATGATGGAAATAAAATAGAAAAAGAAGAAAAAAAAATGGAGGTTAAGGAGGCAGATTTGTACAGATAAGTGTAATATGCAGTTAAATGAAAAATATTAAGTAAGAAGTTTTGTTAAATATTTTTGAAAAGAGACTATTAATGTAAAACTTTGTGATGAAGAAATCGTTTTTATAGAGATGTGTAGAAAGGAATGATAATAAAGACATAAATCGAGAATTAAAGAGTGCTTTTAAAAGCCTGATAGATGTTAAAAAGAAATAAAATTGAAAATTACAAATTGAAAATTAAAATTGAAAAATGGAAAAAAAGATGAAAAAAAAATTTATGATGGAAATAAAATAGAAAAAGAAGAAAAAAAAATGGAGGTTAAGGAGGCAGATTTGTACAGATAAGTCTAATTTGCGGTTTAAAATATTTTCGGTTAAATGAAAAATATTAAGTAAGAAGTTTTGTTAAATATTTTTGAAAAGAGACTATTAATGTAAAACTTTGTGATGAAGAAATCGTTTTTATAGAGATGTGTAGAAAGGAATAATAATAAAGACATAAATCGAGAATTAAAGAGTGCTTTTAAAAGCCTGATAGATGTTAAAAAGAAATAAAATTGAAAATTACAAATTGAAAATTAAAATTGAAAAATGGAAAAAAAGATGAAAAAAAAATTTATGATGGAAATAAAATAGAAAAAGAAGAAAAAAAAATGGAGGTTAAGGAGGCAGATTTGTACAGATAAGTCTAATTTGCGGTTTAAAATATTTTCGGTTAAATGAAAAATATTAAGTAAGAAGTTTTGTTAAATATTTTTGAAAAGAGACTATTAATGTAAAACTTTGTGATGAAGAAATCGTTTTTATAGAGATGTGTAGAAAGGAATGATAATAAAGACATAAATCGAGAATTAAAGAGTGCTTTTAAAAGCCTGATAGATGTTAAAAAGAAATAAAATTGAAAATTACAAATTGAAAATTAAAATTGAAAAATGGAAAAAAAGATGAAAAAAAAATTTATGATGGAAATAAAATAGAAAAAGAAGAAAAAAAAATGGAGGTTAAGGAGGCAGATTTGTACAGATAAGTCTAATTTGCGGTTTAAAATATTTTCGGTTAAATGAAAAATATTAAGTAAGAAGTTTTGTTAAATATTTTTGAAAAGAGACTATTAATGTAAAACTTTGTGATGAAGAAATCGTTTTTATAGAGATGTGTAGAAAGGAATGATAATAAAGACATAAATCGAGAATTAAAGAGTGCTTTTAAAAGCCTGATAGATGTTAAAAAGAAATAATATTGAAAATTACAAATTGAAAATTAAAATTGAAAAATGGAAAAAAAGATGAAAAAAAAATTTATGATGGAAATAAAATAGAAAAAGAAGAAAAAAAAATGGAGGTTAAGGAGGCAGATTTGTACAGATAAGTCTAATTTGCGGTTTAAAATATTTTCGGTTAAATGAAAAATATTAAGTAAGAAGTTTTGTTAAATATTTTTGAAAAGAGACTATTAATGTAAAACTTTGTGATGAAGAAATAGTTTTTATAGAGATGTGTAGAAAGGAATGATAATAAAGACATAAATCGAGAATTAAAGAGTGCTTTTAAAAGCCTGATAGATGTTAAAAAGAAATAAAATTGAAAATTACAAATTGAAAATTAAAATTGAAAAATGGAAAAAAAGATGAAAAAAAAATTTATGATGGAAATAAAATAGAAAAAGAAGAAAAAAAAATGGAGGTTAAGGAGGCAGATTTGTACAGATAAGTCTAATTTGCGGTTTAAAATATTTTCGGTTAAATGAAAAATATTAAGTAAGAAGTTTTGTTAAATATTTTTGAAAAGAGACTATTAATGTAAAACTTTGTGATGAAGAAATCGTTTTTATAGAGATGTGTAGAAAGGAATGATAATAAAGACATAAATCGAGAATTAAAGAGTGCTTTTAAAAGCCTGATAGATGTTAAAAAGAAATAAAATTGAAAATTACAAATTGAAAATTAAAATTGAAAAATGGAAAAAAAGATGAAAAAAAAATTTATGATGGAAATAAAATAGAAAAAGAAGAAAAAAAAATGGAGGTTAAGGAGGCAGATTTGTACAGATAAGTCTAATTTGCGGTTTAAAATATTTTCGGTTAAATGAAAAATATTAAGTAAGAAGTTTTGTTAAATATTTTTGAAAAGAGACTATTAATGTAAAACTTTGTGATGAAGAAATCGTTTTTATAGAGATGTGTAGAAAGGAATAATAATAAAGACATAAATCGAGAATTAAAGAGTGCTTTTAAAAGCCTGATAGATGTTAAAAAGAAATAAAATTGAAAATTACAAATTGAAAATTAAAATTGAAAAATGGAAAAAAAGATGAAAAAAAAATTTATGATGGAAATAAAATAGAAAAAGAAGAAAAAAAAATGGAGGTTAAGGAGGCAGATTTGTACAGATAAGTCTAATTTGCGGTTTAAAATATTTTCGGTTAAATGAAAAATATTAAGTAAGAAGTTTTGTTAAATATTTTTGAAAAGAGACTATTAATGTAAAACTTTGTGATGAAGAAATAGTTTTTATAGAGATGTGTAGAAAGGAATGATAATAAAGACATAAATCGAGAATTAAAGAGTGCTTTTAAAAGCCTGATAGATGTTAAAAAGAAATAATATTGAAAATTACAAATTGAAAATTAAAATTGAAAAATGGAAAAAAAGATGAAAAAAAAATTTATGATGGAAATAAAATAGAAAAAGAAGAAAAAAAAATGGAGGTTAAGGAGGCAGATTTGTACAGATAAGTCTAATTTGCGGTTTAAAATATTTTCGGTTAAATGAAAAATATTAAGTAAGAAGTTTTGTTAAATATTTTTGAAAAGAGACTATTAATGTAAAACTTTGTGATGAAGAAATCGTTTTTATAGAGATGTGTAGAAAGGAATGATAATAAAGACATAAATCGAGAATTAAAGAGTGCTTTTAAAAGCCTGATAGATGTTAAAAAGAAATAATATTGAAAATTACAAATTGAAAATTAAAATTGAAAAATGGAAAAAAAGATGAAAAAAAAATTTATGATGGAAATAAAATAGAAAAAGAAGAAAAAAAAATGGAGGTTAAGGAGGCAGATTTGTACAGATAAGTCTAATTTGCGGTTTAAAATATTTTCGGTTAAATGAAAAATATTAAGTAAGAAGTTTTGTTAAATATTTTTGAAAAGAGACTATTAATGTAAAACTTTGTGATGAAGAAATCGTTTTTATAGAGATGTGTAGAAAGGAATGATAATAAAGACATAAATCGAGAATTAAAGAGTGCTTTTAAAAGCCTGATAGATGTTAAAAAGAAATAAAATTGAAAATTACAAATTGAAAATTAAAATTGAAAAATGGAAAAAAAGATGAAAAAAAAATTTATGATGGAAATAAAATAGAAAAAGAAGAAAAAAAAATGGAGGTTAAGGAGGCAGATTTGTACAGATAAGTCTAATTTGCGGTTTAAAATATTTTCGGTTAAATGAAAAATATTAAGTAAGAAGTTTTGTTAAATATTTTTGAAAAGAGACTATTAATGTAAAACTTTGTGATGAAGAAATAGTTTTTATAGAGATGTGTAGAAAGGAATGATAATAAAGACATAAATCGAGAATTAAAGAGTGCTTTTAAAAGCCTGATAGATGTTAAAAAGAAATAAAATTGAAAATTACAAATTGAAAATTAAAATTGAAAAATGGAAAAAAAGATGAAAAAAAAATTTATGATGGAAATAAAATAGAAAAAGAAGAAAAAAAAATGGAGGTTAAGGAGGCAGATTTGTACAGATAAGTCTAATTTGCGGTTTAAAATATTTTCGGTTAAATGAAAAATATTAAGTAAGAAGTTTTGTTAAATATTTTTGAAAAGAGACTATTAATGTAAAACTTTGTGATGAAGAAATCGTTTTTATAGAGATGTGTAGAAAGGAATGATAATAAAGACATAAATCGAGAATTAAAGAGTGCTTTTAAAAGCCTGATAGATGTTAAAAAGAAATAAAATTGAAAATTACAAATTGAAAATTAAAATTGAAAAATGGAAAAAAAGATGAAAAAAAAATTTATGATGGAAATAAAATAGAAAAAGAAGAAAAAAAAATGGAGGTTAAGGAGGCAGATTTGTACAGATAAGTCTAATTTGCGGTTTAAAATATTTTCGGTTAAATGAAAAATATTAAGTAAGAAGTTTTGTTAAATATTTTTGAAAAGAGACTATTAATGTAAAACTTTGTGATGAAGAAATCGTTTTTATAGAGATGTGTAGAAAGGAATGATAATAAAGACATAAATCGAGAATTAAAGAGTGCTTTTAAAAGCCTGATAGATGTTAAAAAGAAATAAAATTGAAAATTACAAATTGAAAATTAAAATTGAAAAATGGAAAAAAAGATGAAAAAAAAATTTATGATGGAAATAAAATAGAAAAAGAAGAAAAAAAAATGGAGGTTAAGGAGGCAGATTTGTACAGATAAGTCTAATTTGCGGTTTAAAATATTTTCGGTTAAATGAAAAATATTAAGTAAGAAGTTTTGTTAAATATTTTTGAAAAGAGACTATTAATGTAAAACTTTGTGATGAAGAAATCGTTTTTATAGAGATGTGTAGAAAGGAATGATAATAAAGACATAAATCGAGAATTAAAGAGTGCTTTTAAAAGCCTGATAGATGTTAAAAAGAAATAAAATTGAAAATTACAAATTGAAAATTAAAATTGAAAAATGGAAAAAAAGATGAAAAAAAAATTTATGATGGAAATAAAATAGAAAAAGAAGAAAAAAAAATGGAGGTTAAGGAGGCAGATTTGTACAGATAAGTCTAATTTGCGGTTTAAAATATTTTCGGTTTGAAAAATATTAAGTAAGAAGTTTTGTTAAATATTTTTGAAAAGAGACTATTAATGTAAAACTTTGTGATGAAGAAATAGTTTTTATAGAGATGTGTAGAAAGGAATGATAATAAAGACATAAATCGAGAATTAAAGAGTGCTTTTAAAAGCCTGATAGATGTTAAAAAGAAATAAAATTGAAAATTACAAATTGAAAATTAAAATTGAAAAATGGAAAAAAAGATGAAAAAAAAATTTATGATGGAAATAAAATAGAAAAAGAAGAAAAAAAAAAATGGAGGTTAAGGAGGCAGATTTGTACAGATAAGTCTAATTTGCGGTTTAAAATATGTTAAATGAAAAATATTAAGTAAGAAGTTTTGTTAAATATTTTTGAAAAGAGACTATTAATGTAAAACTTTGTGATGAAGAAATAGTTTTTATAGAGATGTGTAGAAAGGAATAATAATAAAGACATAAATCGAGAATTAAAGAGTGCTTTTAAAAGCCTGATAGATGTTAAAAAGAAATAAAATTGAAAATTACAAATTGAAAATTAAAATTGAAAAATGGAAAAAAAGATGAAAAAAAAATTTATGATGGAAATAAAATAGAAAAAGAAGAAAAAAAAATGGAGGTTAAGGAGGCAGATTTGTACAGATAAGTCTAATTTGCGGTTTAAAATATTTTCGGTTAAATGAAAAATATTAAGTAAGAAGTTTTGTTAAATATTTTTGAAAAGAGACTATTAATGTAAAACTTTGTGATGAAGAAATAGTTTTTATAGAGATGTGTAGAAAGGAATAATAATAAAGACATAAATCGAGAATTAAAGAGTGCTTTTAAAAGCCTGATAGATGTTAAAAAGAAATAAAATTGAAAATTACAAATTGAAAATTAAAATTGAAAAATGGAAAAAAAGATGAAAAAAAAATTTATGATGGAAATAAAATAGAAAAAGAAGAAAAAAAAATGGAGGTTAAGGAGGCAGATTTGTACAGATAAGTCTAATTTGCGGTTTAAAATATTTTCGGTTAAATGAAAAATATTAAGTAAGAAGTTTTGTTAAATATTTTTGAAAAGAGACTATTAATGTAAAACTTTGTGATGAAGAAATAGTTTTTATAGAGATGTGTAGAAAGGAATGATAATAAAGACATAAATCGAGAATTAAAGAGTGCTTTTAAAAGCCTGATAGATGTTAAAAAGAAATAAAATTGAAAATTACAAATTGAAAATTAAAATTGAAAAATGGAAAAAAAGATGAAAAAAAAATTTATGATGGAAATAAAATAGAAAAAGAAGAAAAAAAAATGGAGGTTAAGGAGGCAGATTTGTACAGATAAGTCTAATTTGCGGTTTAAAATATTTTCGGTTAAATGAAAAATATTAAGTAAGAAGTTTTGTTAAATATTTTTGAAAAGAGACTATTAATGTAAAACTTTGTGATGAAGAAATCGTTTTTATAGAGATGTGTAGAAAGGAATGATAATAAAGACATAAATCGAGAATTAAAGAGTGCTTTTAAAAGCCTGATAGATGTTAAAAAGAAATAAAATTGAAAATTACAAATTGAAAATTAAAATTGAAAAATGGAAAAAAAGATGAAAAAAAAATTTATGATGGAAATAAAATAGAAAAAGAAGAAAAAAAAATGGAGGTTAAGGAGGCAGATTTGTACAGATAAGTCTAATTTGCGGTTTAAAATATTTTCGGTTAAATGAAAAATATTAAGTAAGAAGTTTTGTTAAATATTTTTGAAAAGAGACTATTAATGTAAAACTTTGTGATGAAGAAATCGTTTTTATAGAGATGTGTAGAAAGGAATGATAATAAAGACATAAATCGAGAATTAAAGAGTGCTTTTAAAAGCCTGATAGATGTTAAAAAGAAATAAAATTGAAAATTACAAATTGAAAATTAAAATTGAAAAATGGAAAAAAAGATGAAAAAAAAATTTATGATGGAAATAAATAGAAAAAGAAGAAAAAAAAATGGAGGTTAAGGAGGCAGATTTGTACAGATAAGTCTAATTTGCGGTTTAAAATATTTTCGGTTAAATGAAAAATATTAAGTAAGAAGTTTTGTTAAATATTTTTGAAAAGAGACTATTAATGTAAAACTTTGTGATGAAGAAATCGTTTTTATAGAGATGTGTAGAAAGGAATGATAATAAAGACATAAATCGAGAATTAAAGAGTGCTTTTAAAAGCCTGATAGATGTTAAAAAGAAATAAATTGAAAATTACAAATTGAAAATTAAAATTGAAAAATGGAAAAAAAGATGAAAAAAAAATTTATGATGGAAATAAAATAGAAAAAAAAAATGGAGGTTAAGGAGGCAGATTTGTACAGATAAGTGTAATATGCAGTTAAATGAAAAATATTAAGTAAGAAGTTTTGTTAAATAATTTTGAAAAGAGACTATTAATGTAAAACTTTGTGATGAAGAAATAGTTTTTATAGAGATGTGTAGAAAGGAATGATAATAAAGACATAAATCGAGAATTAAAGAGTGCTTTTAAAAGCCTGATAGATGTTAAAAAGAAATAAAATTGAAAATTACAAATTGAAAATTAAAATTGAAAAAATGGAAAAAAAGATGAAAAAAAATTTATGATGGAAATAAAATAGAAAAAGAAGAAAAAAAAAATGGAGGTTAAGGAGGCAGATTTGTACAGATAAAGTGTAATATGCAGTTAAATGAAAAATATTAAGTAAGAAGTTTTGTTAAATATTTTTGAAAAGAGACTATTAATGTAAAACTTTGTGATGAAGAAATCGTTTTTATAGAGATGTGTAGAAAGGAATGATAATAAAGACATAAATCGAGAATTAAAGAGTGCTTTTAAAAGCCTGATAGATGTTAAAAAGAAATAAAATTGAAAATTACAAATTGAAAATTAAAATTGAAAAATGGAAAAAAAGATGAAAAAAAAATTTATGATGGAAATAAAATAGAAAAAAAAATGGAGGTTAAGGAGGCAGATTTGTACAGATAAGTGTAATATGCAGTTAAATGAAAAATATTAAGTAAGAAGTTTTGTTAAATATTTTTGAAAAGAGACTATTAATGTAAAACTTTGTGATGAAGAAATAGTTTTTATAGAGATGTGTAGAAAGGAATGATAATAAAGACATAAATCGAGAATTAAAGAGTGCTTTTAAAAGCCTGATAGATGTTAAAAAGAAATAAAATTGAAAATTACAAATTGAAAATTAAAATTGAAAAATGGAAAAAAAGATGAAAAAAAAATTTATGATGGAAATAAAATAGAAAAAAAAATGGAGGTTAAGGAGGCAGATTTGTACAGATAAGTCTAATTTGCGGTTTAAAATATTTTCGGTTAAATGAAAAATATTAAGTAAGAAGTTTTGTTAAATATTTTTGAAAAGAGACTATTAATGTAAAACTTTGTGATGAAGAAATAGTTTTTATAGAGATGTGTAGAAAGGAATGATAATAAAGACATAAATCGAGAATTAAAGAGTGCTTTTAAAAGCCTGATAGATGTTAAAAAGAAATAAAATTGAAAATTACAAATTGAAAATTAAAATTGAAAAATGGAAAAAAAGATGAAAAAAAAATTTATGATGGAAATAAAATAGAAAAAAAAAATGGAGGTTAAGGAGGCAGATTTGTACAGATAAGTGTAATATGCAGTTAAATGAAAAATATTAAGTAAGAAGTTTTGTTAAATATTTTTGAAAAGAGACTATTAATGTAAAACTTTGTGATGAAGAAATAGTTTTTATAGAGATGTGTAGAAAGGAATGATAATAAAGACATAAATCGAGAATTAAAGAGTGCTTTTAAAAGCCTGATAGATGTTAAAAAGAAATAAAATTGAAAATTACAAATTGAAAATTAAAATTGAAAAATGGAAAAAAAGATGAAAAAAAAATTTATGATGGAAATAAAATAGAAAAAAAAATGGAGGTTAAGGAGGCAGATTTGTACAGATAAGTGTAATATGCAGTTAAATGAAAAATATTAAGTAAGAAGTTTTGTTAAATATTTTTGAAAAGAGACTATTAATGTAAAACTTTGTGATGAAGAAATAGTTTTTATAGAGATGTGTAGAAAGGAATGATAATAAAGACATAAATCGAGAATTAAAGAGTGCTTTTAAAAGCCTGATAGATGTTAAAAAGAAATAAAATTGAAAATTACAAATTGAAAATTAAAATTGAAAAATGGAAAAAAAGATGAAAAAAAATTTATGATGGAAATAAAATAGAAAAAAAAATGGAGGTTAAGGAGGCAGATTTGTACAGATAAGTGTAATATGCAGTTAAATGAAAAATATTAAGTAAGAAGTTTTGTTAAATATTTTTGAAAAGAGACTATTAATGTAAAACTTTGTGATGAAGAAATAGTTTTTATAGAGATGTGTAGAAAGGAATGATAATAAAGACATAAATCGAGAATTAAAGAGTGCTTTTAAAAGCCTGATAGATGTTAAAAGAAATAAAATTGAAAATTACAAATTGAAAATTAAAATTGAAAAATGGAAAAAAAGATGAAAAAAAAATTTATGATGGAAATAAAATAGAAAAAAAAAATGGAGGTTAAGGAGGCAGATTTGTACAGATAAGTGTAATATGCAGTTAAATGAAAAATATTAAGTAAGAAGTTTTGTTAAATATTTTTGAAAAGAGACTATTAATGTAAAACTTTGTGATGAAGAAATCGTTTTTATAGAGATGTGTAGAAAGGAATGATAATAAAGACATAAATCGAGAATTAAAGAGTGCTTTTAAAAGCCTGATAGATGTTAAAAAGAAATAAAATTGAAAATTACAAATTGAAAATTAAAATTGAAAAATGGAAAAAAAGATGAAAAAAAAATTTATGATGGAAATAAAATAGAAAAAAAAATGGAGGTTAAGGAGGCAGATTTGTACAGATAAGTGTAATATGCAGTTAAATGAAAAATATTAAGTAAGAAGTTTTGTTAAATATTTTTGAAAAGAGACTATTAATGTAAAACTTTGTGATGAAGAAATAGTTTTTTATAGAGATGTGTAGAAAGGAATGATAATAAAGACATAAATCGAGAATTAAAGAGTGCTTTTAAAAGCCTGATAGATGTTAAAAAGAAATAAAATTGAAAATTACAAATTGAAAATTAAAATTGAAAAATGGAAAAAAAGATGAAAAAAAAATTTATGATGGAAATAAAATAGAAAAAAAAATGGAGGTTAAGGAGGCAGATTTGTACAGATAAGTGTAATATGCAGTTAAATGAAAAATATTAAGTAAGAAGTTTTGTTAAATATTTTTGAAAAGAGACTATTAATGTAAAACTTTGTGATGAAGAAATAGTTTTTATAGAGATGTGTAGAAAGGAATGATAATAAAGACATAAATCGAGAATTAAAGAGTGCTTTTAAAAGCCTGATAGATGTTAAAAAGAAATAAAATTGAAAATTACAAATTGAAAATTAAAATTGAAAAATGGAAAAAAAGATGAAAAAAAAATTTATGATGGAAATAAAATAGAAAAAAAAATGGAGGTTAAGGAGGCAGATTTGTACAGATAAGTGTAATATGCAGTTAAATGAAAAATATTAAGTAAGAAGTTTTGTTAAATATTTTTGAAAAGAGACTATTAATGTAAAACTTTGTGATGAAGAAATAGTTTTTATAGAGATGTGTAGAAAGGAATGATAATAAAGACATAAATCGAGAATTAAAGAGTGCTTTTAAAAGCCTGATAGATGTTAAAAAGAAATAAAATTGAAAATTACAAATTGAAAATTAAAATTGAAAAATGGAAAAAAAGATGAAAAAAAAATTTATGA
>CAMPDV010007681.1:0-109811 GCA_946699065.1 Loxodes magnus
GTTTTATTTTTTCATCTTTTAAGGTATTACTCCCTCTTAAATCATCTTAGTAATCATTTTTCAAGTTACTTCTATTAATTTTTTCCCACTTGCTAAAATTGCTGCTACTTATATTTCATCAGGTCCCGCTGCTTTTCGTTTCGCCAATTAGTTGGTAACATATTATCGTCATCTTCATATAATTACTATCATTCATCATTGAAAGTTTTAACATCTTCTTTTGATAGGGTACTCACTAAATATTTTTTCTTTTAAGCAGGTTTTTTAGTTTATTCCACATTTCTGTCGGGTTTCCTTTATTTACATTTTCCATAAATAGGTTAACTTACCTATCCTTTTCTCGTATTTTTTATATTATATCTTATAATTTAGTTGATTGCTTTCTATTTTATTTAATTCTTTGAACATTTCTCTGTCCCTCTGCCTTATATATATCCAATTCCATTTTGATGAAAAATAATTCTTATTTATTATTTTAGCATAAAAAACTTTTTATTATTTAATTGTTTAGTTGTTTTAATTATTTTATATTCTGCTTTAGGTCTCCTCTCCTACTCTGAGGAGGTGATATAAAATCCCTTCTTGAAGCTAATCATTTTTTACTATATTATTAAAATTATAACTGTCGGAAGTATTTTAAAATTAGATAACCTTATTCGTATTATATACTAAATTATCTGAAAAACTCTTTTACTTAAATCTCCTTTATAATATCTTCAGTATTAAAATTGTAGTGCCCGAATTGCTTTTGTATATAGAAATTGAAGTAAGCTACATCATTTCTCAGTTACTAATATTTTGTTTTTTTTAATGAATTTCTGGTTCATTGATTTGCGTAATTTTCAATTTCCAGGATTTACTTTACATGTCTTGCTATATAACTTTCATTCCCCTAATAATTTGAACCGAGTTCTTTTAATGATAATTAACTTGTTCTTTTGCTATCTAGTGAAATTTAAGTATTCGTCCCTCCATGTCTTTTTTGCTTCATTCTAGTGATTCCTTTCAAATTTAGATTGCAAGGAGAAAAAGTCAAAACCTATTATTTATGAGATTTTTTTAACTATCTCTTAGATATTAAGAAATAGACTCTTTCATGCTATTGTCGAATTATCCTAATCAGTTACACTTCTAGGTAACATGTATTGTAACTGATTTTATTTTCTTTCTACAGAACCATAATTAAAATATAATATTTAGCAATTAAAGGAATCCCAGTAATAAGCTCAATGAAATATTTAGCAAGTTTTAGCAAATAATAAGCTCATAATTTATATACTTATCGCTAGATTTCTAGCAAAAGTTTACTTTTCTTTTAGCATCTCCTATAAAAAGGGGAATTATATAAGTGAAAAGTAACTGTTCTATTCTAAAAGGAATTGATATTATTCCAAATATAGACTATTAAGTTAGTAAGATAATCTGCTATTTGATATAAGTATCTGGGTCTTACAAGCACCAGGTTTATTTAAAAACCTAAATTAGCTTTCATATTCTTAGAAAATGAAGTTCATTACTACTACTTTAGGATATTTATTGATGCTGAAATTGAAAAGTTGCTTTCTTCTGATAAAAAGTATTATATAAAGTATCCAAACAGTGATATTATGTTATCAAATAGAGCTCTTTGAATCTCATTGAATATAAGAGATACTTGCATAAGTTTTTCATCAGGGTTTTACTTTATTTCTTATTATTCTTCTGGTTTCCAGTCTCATCCTTCGAAATTTTCTTCAATTAATATCTTTGGCTATGCTATTTAAGCCCGTGTATTGTAAGGAACATAATTGATAAATACAAATTTATAATGGCAAAATAGTAAAGCCAAAGTCCTTGTTCTTGCATGAATTCCTTCTTTTAAGAATTGTGAAATATAGCGTGAAATGTAAAAAGAAACAAGAGTCAATCAAGCTAGTAGAATTGCTAAGATTAAGAATCTAGTAAATGCTGTCTAAAGTCTTCTTTTCTACTCACTTACCGCAATTGATTTACTTAAAAGAAGAGTTAATTGGATAGTTAGCAAAACAGCGATTTTACTACTAAGCTTGTGTATTTTAGAAAGAATTGTGTGATATTAAGAGGTACTATCAATAGTTTAAGCACTAAAAGCTGCAGAACCATTTTACTTAAATTTTAAAGTAGAAGTCTTTATAAAGCTCTTGGTAAATATGAATAAATTCTTTTAATTTAATATTTAAGCAAACTCTTCACAATGTAACTGAAAACTCTGTCTCTCCACTTTATAATTCCTCTACTTTTAAATATATTAAAGAGTTTAAAATTAGACTTAAAAGATACTCGAAATGCACTTTTATCGGTAAGTAAAATTAAAGTGTTTTCTTTCTATACCTTCAATAGTAGAATTAAATAAAGCATCAGTCTTAGCTTAATGTCTCTGAATTTAGTATATTGATTTAGAGTTTAGGGAACTCCTCTGACTTTAGCCAGAAGCTATAGAAATTGCTTAATTTTATAAAAACTAAAGTATGCTTAGTAAGCAAAAGTTTAACTTTATTAAGGTATTATAAGACTTCTTAGTTAGAGACACTAGGGGGATTATACAAGACGATAAAAAAGAAAGAGTTGAATGTTAGAACTAAATCATTTGTATCTATAGACTTAATAATTTTATTAGTTATTACTCAAATTGATTAACTTTTAAAGGCTTCTGGCTGATATTAGGTTGGAGATTAAATCGAATTTGATGATTAAAATAAAGTTTTCGAAATCAAAACTTTTTCCTAAATTTAGGGTTTTTCTATTTGATATCTTCTAAAAAGGATTGAAGTTTCTGCTAATATTATAAAATCAAATTTTAAAAGTTGGTAGCAATTTAAAAGCAACTGATTTGGCAAAGAAAATATATGTGACTTATAATTCTTTGACTAAGATACTTTAAGAGGTAACTTTTTAATTATTAGTTTGCTACTTATAGCATATTTAAAAACCGATATATGATGTAGTAGAAGATTAAATCATATGTTGCTCTTATGAACTTAAGCCTGCACTTTAAATCTTAACTGCTACTATGATATAAATTCATCTTCTTGGGGTGAATTAATTTTATTTTTGGCTGAGTCCTTTAATCGATTAACCACGCCATAGAATTAATTTTTATCTTCAAATTTTATGGAATTAACTTCGGGTCCAGAAACTCATTTTTCAATACATTTTTATTAAAATGGTTCAAAATCGCTAGTAGTAAGGGACTAAATTTTAGTTTCAGTAATATTATGGTTTACTAATTTTAAAATACATTCCTTCCATCATTTAATTTTTATGCCTTTCTATACCTGTTGTTTAAAATACCTTCCAAATATTAATTTTCATAACTTATTTTCAATGACTTGCTAAGTTAATTTTGAGTTACCATCCTTCAAAAAATATTTAATATCCACATAATGAATTAGCTACCTATAAACAAAATACAATTATAAATAGCTATATTTACTTTTTTACCTTAGTGAAGCTGTACAAGTATCTTATGTTTATTTTACTTAGTATTCTATATGGTATATAAACGTATCTGCCACCTTATTTCTTTTTTCATTAGTACATTTATCAAATTCATATAAAAAAGATATAAAACTGAAATATAGTAAGCATTACATATAAAAGTACAGCTTATTTTAGATATACTGCTGCTAGATCTAATGATAAAGAATCTTAATAATTCTAGTATGCTGATGTATTACATTTTCCTTTATTTAATTTATATATAAATAAAACAAATTTAGTTATAGAGTTTCATAAGCATAGCTAAATAAATAGCTAATTAAATCATATTTGTATACAAAAATAATTGTATAATAAAAAGTTAATAATTGATTATAGCTTTAATCTACTATTCATTTTTTATTTTTCTAACTTTTTATTTATGTAGTGATGCTATGCAATTAATAAGAACCATAATTAATAATTATACATGTAGCTTTATTCTGATGTCCATATTAAATATAAACATAATGTTGATGATTATTGCTTAAAGAGTATTATTTATAAACGAATGATTTTAATAAGCATTAGGCTATTAAACTAAACTTAGAGATTTAATTTAAATTTATTTCTTACCATTTTATTTATAAATGTCATTGTAAACATTTCTCATTCCTCTACTCGTAATATTCTAAGTTGGTGCCTTAGAATTCTTCGATATTTTAGATCCTAACGTTCCAACTTTTGGTTCCTCTGCAAATCCAAGTATTATGAAGAACTTTTCTGCTTATGGCTTTGATCCTTCTGGATAATCTTAATTTAGTATTTCATCCTGGTTAAAATTCGATTAAGATACATAAAATAAAAATAATTGAGGAGTTTTTATTAATTTATATAAAGATTAAAGTAACTTTTTTGAATTTTCTATTAACTAAGCTAAGCCTAACTATACTAATTTTGTAGTCAAATAGCAAAAGGGTACAGTCCAAGATATCATCTATAATAATGCTAATTTTGTTAGTGATATTTGAATATTTGTTTCCGTTTCAGTTAAACAAAGTGGTCAAGTTATATCCTACATAACTCATTCAAAAATGAATAATTAGTTACAAGCATAATCTACAAATTTAACTTCCATAGTAGCGCTTAGTTCAACTAGCTTTATTTACTAGGGTAGTTTTATATAAAGTTATAATTATAGAGGATATAAGTTTTCTTTAAGGTACTATAAAAATCTATTTTTATCAATTTAAGATTGATTAACTGTTTTAAATCAGCCTTATCAAGGATTCACTTCCTTACCATCTCTTTAATGCCATGCTAATTGTTCCGAATGTTATGGAAATAATATAACCAATTGTTTATAATGCTACTAGAATTGAACACTTCAGAGTGACTAATGTGTTTGTGCATCGAAAGTTACTAAAGAAAATCTTTGCAGCTAAACTTGTCCTAGTACTTAGCAAGATAGTGACAATGATAATTATTGTGACTTTTGTAATACAACTTTAACTAACTGTGAAGAGTGTAATTAACTGGGAGATATCTGTACTAAATGCTCAAACTAATCTTACCTTCTTAATAATAAGTGTATTTCTTGCTAAATATATGACTAGTATTGTGTAAGTTGTAATTCCTCTGCTTGTATTTCTTGCTTGAATAGTAAAAAACTTACAAATAAGAAATGTTTAGATTAATGCTAAAGTAATGAGTAAGACGCTGATAATGATGGAATATGTTAAGCCTGCTAAAAGTAGTGAAGTAACTGCTAGAACTGTAGTGATGTATAGTGCTTAGAATGTGAGTAAGGATATTATATCTAAGATTAATAATGTAAATAATGCTACACTTTAATATAAAATTGTTAAAAATGTTCTTATGATGGAGTTATTTGCTATCAATGTTCAAACAAACTTTATTTATATAACAATTAATGCTTAGAAACTTGTCCTTCAAATACTTATGAAGAAACAGATTTTACATGTTAGAGTTGCAATTAAAAAATTAAAAACTGCTAGTTTTGTTCTATCTCTGGAGATGTTTGCTATAACTGTTTGAATGATTATTATTTTTATAATAATTAATGCTTAGAAACTTGTCCTTAAGGAACTTACTAAGAGGCTAATTAAACTTGTTAGAGTTGCAATTAAAAAATTAAAAACTGCTAGTTTTGTTCTAGTTCAGGTGATATTTGTTAGAGGTGCTTAGATGGTTATTATTTATATAACAATTAATGCTTAGAAACTTGTCCTTCAAGTACTTATGAAGAAACAGATTTTACATGTTAAAGTTGCTATTAAAAAATTAAAAACTGCTAGTTTTGTTCTATATCTGGAGATGCTTGCTATAACTGTTTGAATGATTATTATTTATATTTCAATAGCTGTTTCGATAAATGTCCTAAAGGAACTTACTAAGATACTAATTAAACTTGCTAAAGTTGTAACTTCTAAATTAAATATTGCTTGTTTTGTTCTATGTCAGGACAGATTTGTGAATAATGCTTAAATTCATTTTATCTATATAACAATCAATGTGTTGAAATTTGTCCCTCTGGAACTTATAAAGATTAAGATTCAAATTGCTAAATTTGTAGCTCCTAAATTGAAAGCTGCTTGATATGTTCGGACACGAACATCTGTAATAAATGCCAAGAAAGGTACTATTTATATAATAATAAATGCTTTCAGGATTGTCCCACTGAAACATACTAGCAATCAGATTTTACTTGTTAAGAATGTAATTTGAAGATTAGTAATTGTAAAGTTTGTTCTAAGAAAGGAGATTTATGCTACAAATGTCAAGAATCATTTAATCTATATAGTAATTAATGTGCTGATTCATGTCCAATAGAAACCTATCAAAATGATTTCACTTGCTTAAGTTGTGATTCTAAAATTAGCAACTGTAAGTTATGCTCTTACAACGGTAAGAGTTGCTATGAATGCTAAGATATTTTAAAGATTTTTAATAATACATGTGTTGATAATTGTCCATAAGGTACTTTTTAAGATGACAGCATTTTTTGTAAAAGTTGTGATTCAAAAGTAAGAAATTGTGAGTAATGTTCATTTAACGGAGAAGTTTGTTTAAGATGCCAGTAGCCGTTTGTTCTATATAATAACTCTTGTATCGGAAGTTGTCCTAGTTGAACTTATTAAGATTCTAACTTTATTTGCTAAAACTGCACCTTAAAATTTAGAAATTGTTACTTATGCTCAAAAAACGGAGATAGCTGTCATTAGTGCTAAGAAACATTTAATTTATACCAAAATTAGTGTATTAAAAACTGTTCAGCTGATTAGAATTTTGACTCTATTTGTTAAACCTGTCGCTAAAAAACATAAGGTTGTTAGTTATGCTCTTAAGATGGAAAAACTTGCAATAAGTGTTAAGGATAATATCTACTTATAGATAATAAATGTGTTGAAAGTTGCCCTGATGAGTCTTTTTAAGGCTAAGATTAAACATGTAGAAGCTGTGACTATAAATTTTAAAACTGCTAATCATGTTCTAAGTATGGTGAATAGTGCTTAACATGTAAAGCTAATTACCATATTAAATAGTCAAACACTACAGTTAGCTGTGTTGAAGACTGCAAAGAAAATAAAATAGAAGTAAATGGAGTTTGTTGGGCATGCGAATTACTAAGATTATGCTATAGTTACTTTATTAATGAAACTTCGGAAATAGAAGATGTTTAATGTCCTCAAAGCATTTAGTATTAATAGATACTTTAGTAATGTAATCAACAGAATGAAGAGACTGAAGAAAGTGAAGAAGATGAGTAATAATAAAATTAAACAATTGATAGTGAAATAGCATAATATAATAGCTTAGACGATTTCAATATTACAAGTTAAGTAAAGAGTTTAATTGAATCTACTTATACCTTTTAAGAATATACATCTTACGGTACTTTAATAGGAAATTCTGTGGTTGTATCTACTTTTATGATTAACTCTTCGGTTCCTTTATCCGGTATGACCTTTCTTTTATAAATCATATTTATTACGTAGCTTATCCTATTAAATGCATTTATAAACGTAGAAAGAACAGATAACTTGAAGGCTTATTTCTATATGGGCTTTAATAACAATAATCCAGTTTGTGGAGTTAACAACAATAATTTTCTGTCTTTAGATTTGGATTCTAGAAAGCTTCTCGTGGAAAAATAGATTTACGTGCTACTTAATTACACAAGCTACACTTTACTTTCGAATCTCTAAAGTGGCCTTTTTATACTAGTAATTCTTCTTGGACTTGATTTCTTGCTTAAAATACTAGGAAAGTATAAAGCTAAGATTGAAAAGTTAAGAACTAAACTGACCAATAGAAATTACATATCAGTAATTTATAACCTTAAGACACTACAAATAAATATAGCTGCTATGTTATAGCTCTAGCATTTTAACTTAAGCGATTGGTATGTTGCTCTTAACTCCTTTCTTGCTATCGCTGTTCTAGTAAGTTATTTATTTTATTTAGCTGATATAAATATCTTGCATTGCTCATAGTTTCTATGTAGTAAAGAAATACTTCGATTTAAAGTAAAAATATAGCGCAGACTAGAATGAATAGATAAAGGAAAAAATGGATCAAATAAAGGAGAAGTATATCGTGTATTTCGACAAGAAAGAGCAAAATAGCTTACTCTAAGCTTCTTTCTAAGCTCTTTTCTTATCAAGAAGGCTTTTCTTTGCCTTTTCAATCATCATATTTTCTGAGATTTAGATCCTCTAAATATCCCTTTAAATTATCAACTGCACAGTTTGGTTTCTTTATATAGTATTCTACAAACCTTTTTCAAGCTCTCTTTCTTTATTCTAAGAAGTTTATGGAGAGTTAGTTCTAATCTTCGTCTTTTTCTTTAACTTCTACTTCTGAAACAACAGGGATGCTATATAATCAAGCGAACTAAACTAAGAGGCTGATGACTATGGAACGATAATCATATATTTGTGCTGCATATTTTCAGTTGGCTCATTGTGTGTATCAATAATTTTGACTTTTGTAGAACTTTATCAAGCATTAAAAAGCAAAAAGTCAAATAAAATATCTTAAAATGAATAAGCCAAAGAAGTTAGTAAACTGGAAGCCATAAATGAAAAGAGTTAGCTTCATTAAGAAGAAAGTAAATAAAATTTTACTTGCTCAAGAGATATTTTGCTTTAAACTGAGTAAATCAAATAAGAAATCGTGTTAGGCGACTAAAGGGAAGAAGAATTAAAATTATGTATTAAAGAGACTTAATATTCATATTAAATATTTTCTCAGATTTTTTCAACTAAGCTATTATAAAAATATCCTAATAAAATGCATTAATTACTTCACTAATTAGATTGTCCTTATTTCAGCGATTCAAAAAGCTTTCGTACTTTTTAGTCAGGCAAATAAAAAAATCTATATATTTAAAAATAGAAACCTTTAGAATAATTAAGGAGATTTTATTCTGTTTTAGCATATTTTCACATCGGTAATATACTCAATCCTAAAACTTCCAACTTACCAATATTTCTTCATTAGCTTTTCACAAATATTTTTATTTAACTTCTTTCAGTAGAAGAAAAATATATAATTTTTAATTCTTCTCCTCCTTTCCACTTCCACACTAGAGCTTATACTTATAAGTCAAAAGTCTTCACAAAATATATTCCTTAAATTTTTAAATTGAAGTTGATTATTTAAATTAGCAATTTTAATATATGAAATAATCACTTATTTTTCCACAAAAAATTTCAGAGTATCTTGATTAACTATGCCTTTGTTCTTGGCTATGTTAATTTGAATCTAAAAGTATTATTTTTAATATTCAACTTTTTCTAGTTTCATATTTTTTTATTTTTGTATATGCATAAATTTGGAAGTTTTTAAGTTATCAACTAAGTCTTTATAAAAAAAATAAGATTATAGAGCGCAGTAGCACTACTATAGTGCAGCTCTTTAATTAAAATTTTTAAAGTTTAAAAACATATTTAATTAGACTCTTCCCTGTGCTAGTATCCCTTGGAAATTTTTGTCTCCTATAGGGCCAGTGTTGGAGTGCTTCCCTAAAGCGACCTTAACTCAGACATCGTTCAACATATCATTTCTTGATGTCTTGGTCCTGACATCCTTGACTCCTGCCAAGTCTTTTGTTCAGGTTTTCACACGGAGTACTTCCTATTACCAGAATTTCTATCAATCACAGTGGAAGGATTTCTCCTCCCTTTTTAAAATAAATTATATAATAAATAAATAAATTTGATTATAGAGCGCGTAGCACTCTCATTGGTGCGCAGCTCTTTAAAAAAATGTTTCATACTGACAAGAATGTTTCTTACTGATAAACCTAGTTCAATACTGGTATAATTATTCAATACTGATAAAAATGTTCAATACTGATATAATTTCAGAATACTCGTATTTTTAATACTTATTGGAGGTCCAAGGACATGGCAGGATTGTGTCTCATTGCATCACCAAAGCCGAGGACGACATGTGTCAATTATGGGTACTTAAATTCCCCACCTCTGATGAAGCTCGGAAAAATAATTTCCTTTTATTTCCAGAATTAAAAACTAAAACAAGCCAATGCCAAAGGTCAAACAAGCAGATGTCTCGAGGCCAAACCAAAGCAGAGGAAGACATAAAGTCGATTATGGCTACTTAACTTCCCATCTCTGATGAAGATGACCTTGTTGTTCACCTTCGAACAATGAGCAAAGCAATTTAATATTATATATAACAATAATAGAAGAGTAGTAGAATAATACTAGTAATAGAAAAATAGATAAAATATAAATATGTAGCTATAGAAATAATAGAGTTATTCATATTATAATAAAAGTAATTTAGTTAGATTTAAATAGATTTATTTTAGAATATTACTGACTATTAATTAGCTAAATTAAGCTATACATTTCTAATTTAGTGTTATATTAAGTTATTAACTCTAAACATTATCTAACTATTATAATACATTTCTATTATTATATTATATTCTTTAAAACCGCCATAGTTGTTCGAAGGTGAACAACAAGGTCATCTTCATCAGAGATGGGAAGTTAAGTAGCCATAATCGACTTTATGTCTTCCTCTGCTTTGGTTTGGCCTCGAGACATCTGCTTGTTTGACCTTTGGCATTGGCTTGTTTTAGTTTTTAATTCTGGAAATAAAAGGAAATTATTTTTCCGAGCTTCATCAGAGGTGGGGAATTTAAGTACCCATAATTGACACATGTCGTCCTCGGCTTTGGTGATGCAATGAGACACAATCCTGCCATGTCCTTGGACCTCCAATAAGTATTAAAAATACGAGTATTCTGAAATTATATCAGTATTGAACATTTTTATCATTATTGAATAATTATACCAGTATTGAACTAGGTTTATCAG
Organism: Loxodes magnus; assembly: GCA_946699065.1. Taxonomy (NCBI): domain Eukaryota; phylum Ciliophora; class Karyorelictea; order Loxodida; family Loxodidae; genus Loxodes; species Loxodes magnus. Next base: position 10,812 of record CAMPDV010007681.1, read on the forward strand.
TAAGAAACATTCTTGTCAGTATGAAACATTTTTTTAAAGAGCTGCGCACCAATGAGAGTGCTACGCGCTCTATAATCAAATTTATTTATTTATTATTTATTTATAAGAAATATCATTTTTATATCCTTAATTCCTGGTTTAGTATCTAGTTCTTAATCTAAATTACTGAAACTATTATAATTAATTTCTACTACTTAAAGAATTTCAAGCTTTGAAAATTAAATGATCTCAATTTAAATTGTAGAAATTGGAAATGAATTAAATAGTTAGTTTAAGCAATAAAAGTAAAATAGTTTGTATACGATTATACTTGTTTAAATGATAGCTTGATGATAAATTAATTGAAAGGATGGTGGGAGCTGAGAATGACCTTCGTGACAACACTTTCTGGTTTTATGGCTTGGAACAAGTTTCTTTCCTGTCGCTGAGAAAGTCCCTGGTCAGAGTCATTTTCTGAAGGGAACACTGTCTTTGAGATTATCCACTCTTGGTAGGGGCTTGAAGTCTGGCTGCTCATAGCGATGGAGTTCCCTAGTAGCTGTGTCTGGAACACAACAGATATCCTCGTTATTCCATAAAAAGAGAGCGTCGGGTCGTGCAATCGGAAAGGAGTTTCCTGTCCAAAAACTATTTTAGTTTAAATTAATTAAATAAAAATTTAAAATATAGAATCTTTAAATTTGCATAATAATAAATAAAAGTAACATTTGCTAGAAATTTAGGCTTTGATTAGATTATCTAAAAGATATTAATTTTTGGAGATTTTTATTTTTAATAAAATGTATTCTAAAATTTTTCAATATAACGATAATACAAAAAATGAATTTAGAAAAAAATGGACATGTACAAAAATTCGCAAGATTTCTTTCTTAGCGACTCTTCTTTATCTAAAAATAAAGAAGCTGCTTTCTAAAACGATGAGCATAGGCAGATGTTCAACTACTTTTATGAAATAGACATGGAATCGCTGCAACTTAAATCCATTGATAATATCATGAAATTACTAAGAAATTTGCTAAAGAGCTGCAGTTAATGCCAAATTAATAGATATCTTCGAATTCCACTAGGACAGCTTGGCAATTCTTTAAAACGTAGACATTAATTGAAGACTAATCTCAAATATAGGAAATATACTTATAGGTAAAAAGACTAGCTTGTTACTTCAACCTCTACGATGGTATCTAAAATATCGTATATACAGTAAGATACTTTAGATACTTAGGATATTTAAGATATTTCTTTAATTAAAAACTAAAATTAAATTTAAATACAAAATTAATAAGAGACTATAAAAATTCAACAATTCAATACACAAAATAACATAAAAAGTCAATAGCAGATTTCAATAGACATTTAAACTGATTACTAAGAGAAGTTTGATATTACATACTTAACTGATCTTGAGATTTAAAATGCGTAACTTTAAGAAAAAATTGCAAAATTAAAATATAAAATTTAAAGAAAGATAGAAGAGGCAAGTACTTTTGAAAATTAAAGGCTAAGTGAAAGCAAAAATCTTAAATTTCGAATTTAAAAACTCATAACTAAAAATAATTCTCTGTAAGAAAAGCTAATACATATCTATGAGTAACACAATAAAGAAACTTTAAACATTAAATCACAATATAAAATACACTTAGAATAATACCAAACTTATTTATTTAAAGCTCAAAAGTAAATTAAGAAAACTTAGAATAAAATTAAATCTTAAGGCTTGATAATTAGCAGAAATAGTTAATGCTTTAGTCCAAATAATTTGTAAACAATGCTACAAATAAATAATAATCAATATAAACGAATACTGATCTTTCCTTAACTTAAATATAAGAATTGGAAACTTAGAGTTAACTTCTCACTTAGACTTAATAGCAAAGTATAGAAAAACAAGCTATGCTTCGTGAGGAGCTAATGAACATGACACAATCCTTTAAACTACAAGATGAGGCAATGCTTGCTTCCAAGTAAGAAGCCCAAAAAATTATAAAAAACTTGGTTACTCAAATTTAATTCATTCAAGCTGAATTGAGTAAATGTAATTTGAGACATAATGAAGTATAACAACATCTTAGGGAGGTAGAAACTCTTAACTAAAATCTCAAAGCTGAAAATTTTCATTTATTAAGCAAAATAGATCAGATCGACTAAAAGGTACATTCACTCACAGCCAATTGCCAGTAACAACAGGCTTAGTGTTAATTATTACAAAATGAGAATTATTAAATATCATAGGAACTGAACTTTCAAAAAAAAAATGCCAAATCAGTCAAAAGCATTTTTACATAAACAATCACTCCTCAGGCATAGAATGAATAAACATAAATTGAAATTCAATTCAGCAACTAAATTTCTCAAGCAACTATATCGACTTTAGATTCAACTACTGGTACAGACTTATTATTTTTAGATCAATCTACCTAGTGCGACTTCGTTGAATTGAAGTATACAAAGTTGTAGAATTTATATGATAAATTAAACAAATAATTTATCAATTAAGATATATAGAGTGTCTACTAAAGGTTTGTCTCGTGTTAATAAAAATAGTTTTGAGAAAAGGAAACATAAACCTGTTTAAAAATTAATAGCAAAGATGCTTGAACATGAACAGAAAAAGGGAAATTAATAAGCAATTATAGTTAGACAAGAATCATGGAGCTAAAGAATTAGGTTATTTAGACTTAAAATTCTATCAATACTAAGGATGAAGGAACAATAACAGTAGTTATCAATCATTAGTTAGTTACTTCTTAACAAGAACCATAAATCACAAAATAGAATAATGGAAAACTGTAAGAGTAATATAATGAATTAAACGGATTATATGTTTAACTCATGCAGGATTATGAGCATCAAGTAGAATTGAAGCTAAATGTTTATGCATAAATTTCAGAAATATAGAGAAAATAATAAGATATTAAAACTCAATCTTACTTGAAAGAAATAAAATGAAATGCTTCAACATAAACATTTTTAATTGATTAAATTTAAGAAGATTAGCAGATTGAAATTTTAGAAAATTCAAATAATTAGACATCATATGTGATGAATTGGGATAGCCAAACAAAATTTGGAAAGAGAAGTTGAAGAGATGCCAAATTTAATCAAGACACTTTAAACTTAAAATAGTCAAAATTTGGGTTTAATGAAATAAATATTGAAGAGATTTTAAATAAATACGAATTTAAAGACGCCTAACTAATTCAATTTATAAGGTCCAATAAATGATGAAATTAGAATCTTTTCACTTTAGTAGGCAACAGATTTATAACTTTATCTTGCAAACTAAACCATGCTTCGTGTGATGGAAATGAAATAGATATAAAAATCGATAATAAATTGAGCGAAAAGTACGATTCATTGACATTATTCAATATAATAAGTCACAGGTAATATATCAAAAATTGCCCCAAATTGCTTACATATAAATTCATCAAAATGAGAAAATTCTCTCCATTTATGAACCAGGAATAAAAGGAGGAGTTTTGACTTCATCATAAGAAATTCATCGATTTATAAAAAACGGAAATTATATAGTTAAAACGCTGCTATAAACTGATTTTAGAATTAACTATATTGTCCTTTAAAAATAACTAAGACTCAAAGGAGGTGTAGAGAACAATGTAGAATAACCATAATAATGCAAACAAGAATTTGGGAATTAAGAAATAAAGATGCCTATCGATAAGCAAAGAGAGATAGGCATAATAAAGCTTGGACATATTAACATAAATGGAATTGGAAGCAAGCAATTAAACGTGGAAGAATTTATACAAAATAATGACTTAGACATTTTCTCAATTAATGAAACGTGATAAAAATAAGACTATCCTCCAATACTTATTAATGGATATAGGACCTATTTCAAGAACTCAGGAAAAGGAGGAGGAGTTTGCTTAATTGTTAGAGATTAACTTAATAGCACGGAATAGAATAACATATAACAATTATCTCAAGAGAGGTTCGTCACAATCAAACTAGATAATATATTCATAACATCTTGTTACATGCCAGATAACAGCAAGAGTGAAAATATAAAAAACGAAGCATATGAATATATAATGTATTCCTTAATTATTTTCCTGACAACTCACATATATTATTAGGAGATTTTAACGCTCTACTATAAGGCTTTGGGGATAACCCTATTAACAACTATGACAATACAAATAGATTCTAAGAATTCATTCTCTAAAACGATTTAGAAATAATAAACGATGCAAATATGAACACATGCTTACGTAAAGGGAATAAAAATATGTATTGCAACGATTATATTGTCATCAGTAATCACTTGAATATGAATTAATTTAGAAATTTTCAGGTTCATAATTATAGCTTATTTTCAGATCATATTCCATTCACAGTTGAATTTGTATACCATACTCATCTTCAAACTGAAAAAATAAAAGTGAGAAAGCACAAAATAAGTAGACTGTAGGATCCTATTGATAGATTTATCTATTAGAATTCATTCAAAGATTAAGTAGAAGTATTCTTCCTAATTGATAGAGATAACTTAGAAGATTAGTACACTTATATTAGAGACTGCATTTAGAACAATGCAGATTAAGTTTTAGGCTCATTTATCCCAGACCCGAAGCATAATAGACTTCCTAAGGACCTCACATAAAAATATATCGAAGCAAAGAGAGCAAATTAATTGTACAAAGAAACTTTAGCATATATAGGGAGGAATAACTAAGAAATCATTGATCTTCACTAAAGAGCGAACACATTATGAAAAAGCTTTTAGCATCATTTATGAAAATTTAAAAAACAAAAGGCCAAAAACAGATTCCTACTCCTCAATGAAACCACAAAAGATATGTTTTCTTAAGCAAAGAAAATAATTAACCCTAGACAAACAAATTTGATGAACTTTAATAAGGTATTGAAGGACTAATTTGTAGAAGCATGGGAAAATTAGGTATTTAGCAAGCATTCGAATTTAACTAACCAATAGATTGAACAAAGTAACTAGAAAATAGATGCAATTTATGAAAATAATATAGAAATTCAAAATTAACCCTTTTCTTACTTATAAAATTTCGATCCTTTTACAATAGAAGAGATTACCTAACTTATAAGTCTAATTCCTAATGGTAAAGCAGCAGGGCCAGATGGAATAAAAGAGAACTGCTAAAATATGCAGGATATTATCTAGCGTTGATGCTTCATTCTTTTATAAATAACATGCTTAGAATTGGAAGAATTCCTGAAGAGCTTAATACTTCTATCATAATCTCCATTTTCAAAAAAGGAAGTAAAGACGATTGAAAAAACTGACGCCCTATTTCCCTTATCAACACTATTTTGAAATTATATGATAAGGCCCTTACGAAGAGACTCTACTCAATAATTTATGAAAGACAGTTAATCCACTCAAGCTGGGGTTTATGAAGAACAAATAAACCACCTAATAAATATGAGTGATCCAATAAATCATAGATTTTTATCGAAAACAAGCGAAAGGAAAAACTAAACTGATTGCAACTTTAATTGACGTAGAGAAAATGTTTGATTCTATTGAAAGAAGAATTCTTTTTAAATAACTAAGAAGAGTCAAATTACCACTAGGTCTCATCTTGGCTTTAGAATCATTTTATAATAACTTAACTACTTCCTTTATTATAGACGGAACAAATTCTTAGAAATTGAAATTTAGCAATGGAGTGATGTAAGGAAGATCGCATGGACCTGTGCTTGCATTATTATATATACTATGACATTGTCGTTAGACATATAGAAAACAAAGGAGAAATATTAGAATTCAGATGTGCTAATTTTAAGAATAGGTTCACTTGTAGAGGTTGAGCTGACGATATAATCCTATTATCGAACTCATAAAAAAATATGTAGTCACTTATTAATGAAGCAAACTCCATTTTCAATTAGACATTTCTTAAAATAAATGTCTCCAAATGCGAAACGATATAGTTTTTAAAAAAGAAAAGCAAAGAAACAAAACTAGACTTAAAAATAGGAGATCAAGCAATAATTTAGAAACAGCAAGTCACATATTTAGGGGTGATCCTTCTCCAAAAGAAGAATCTAATTAACCATTGCAAATACGTTGCTGCAAACTATCTTTCAGCAATTAAAAAGGCAGTATTTGCATTATCAAGATATAGAAACGTAACACCTTGAAATTTCAAAATGCTTTGTAGACTGTTCACGCTTCCTAAAGCAGAATACGGTGGGACTTAATACCTTGGGCTGTGCAGTATGGAATAAATGGAATTTTGAACAGAACTGAAAAGAGCATGAGGTTAATAGCCAGAAAAGCCTTTTAATCAGCAGGAAATACGTTTAATGAATCATACTTTGTAGACCTCAACTGGATGCCATTCAAACACATGATGGCTCTTAAGTATTTCAGGTTTTTCTTTAAGATTAGAAATGAAAGCTAAAATCAACCTTATTCATCTATTGGAATATTGTTTGAGAATAATTATAAAGAGGGATATCAATATTATGATGAAGTTTAGAAACTGGCCTCATTTTATAAAATAGAAATTGATAATAAAGAGCACAATAACAACTTAACTTAATTCAGTAAATATGTGTAGGCATAAATATAAAAGAAATATTTTGAATTAGCTCTTTCAAGATTCAGCAGAATGCCTACTGCATAAATATATACAGAACAATTTTAAAACCTAAGATAATTCCCCAAAATAACATACACGAAATTAAACAAAAAATATTTGAAAGAAATAATTTGCATCTGTAAGATTAGAAGCCAGTCTTACGCATTTCGAAAGACTCTGAAAGATCGAAATTATATTATTGAAAACCCTTTTTGTATATGCGGAGAATATGACACTCTCCAACATGTAATGGAATGCATATATTACATTGATATAAGAGAATGATTGGTCTCCAAAATTGGTTAGTGTGATATTTTGAAACTAATAAATTACGATTAACTATATATAAACTCTTTTCCTAAGAAAAAAATAGAAATGGTGGATGAATAAATAAAAATATTCATTCAAATGTTTATCAAAAGGAGGCGAGAAATTCTATAACAAGAGAAAGAAGAAGAGCAATACGAGAAATAATAAAAAGAAGCAAATCTAAGAATAGAAAATTTTAATGAAGAGAATGAAGAATAATAAAAACAAGAAAATAAAGAATAAGATGTCCAACAAAATTAGATGTAAAATGATGAGGAAGAAGAAGATTGGAACGAAGAGGAAAACGATAGCGAAGATAAGAAGAAGAAGATTGACAACAGAAAATAGAAAAAAATGAAAGTTAGCTTGAAAATGAACAAGAAAGGAAATACTTAGAAGAAAAAAAAAACCTAAACTAGAAAATTAGTTCTGAAGAGCAATAAAATTGATATATAATAACATTTAAAAACAATATAATACCTTCAATTGGAAGAACATATTCTGAAAATTGAAGGTACCACAAATTTTTTTAGTTAAATTTAATTTAATAAAGAGTTTAAAATTAGACTTAAAAGATACTAGAAATACACTTTTTCTGGTAAGTAAAATTAAAGTGTTTTCTTTCTTTACTTTTAATAGCAGAATTAAGAAAAGCATCAGTCTAAGTTTAGTTATTCTGATTTTAGTCTATTGATTTAATGTTTATAGATGTATCTTCTGACTTTAACCAGAAGGTATAGAGTAGGCTTGATTTTATAAAAACTAAAATATGCTTAATCAGCAAAAATTTAACTTAATTAAGGTATTATAAGGCTTCTTAGTTAGAGACTCTAGGGAAGATTATTCAAGATGATAAAAAATAAAGAGCTGAATGTTAGAACTTACACTATTAGTATCTATAACCTTAAGAGTTATATTTGTTATTACTCAGATTGATTAACTTTCAAAGGCTTCTAACTGATATAAGGTTGGAGAATGAAATCCAATTTGGGTCTTTCTATTTGATATCTTCTAAAAAGGATTGAAGTTTCTGCTAATATTATAAAATCAAATTTTAAAAATTGGTAGCAACTGATCTGGCAAAGAAAACATTCAAGATTTATAATTGCTTCACTAAGATACTTTAAGGTAACTTTTTAATTATTAGATTGCTACTAGTAGCATTTTAAAAACTTATTATATGATATAGTAGAAGATTAAATAATATGTTGTTCCAATTAGCACAAGATTACACTTTAAATAATAGCTGCTACTTTAATATAAATTCATCTTCTTAGGATTATTTATTTTATTTACGTCTCTTTTATTTATGACTAACTCTTTAATCTATTTCCCATGCCGCAATATTAAATTTTTTAACGTCAACTTTTGTGGAAATCTTAATATTCAGGTCCAGAAATCCAGTTTTCTATCAATTTTCTTAAAAAGGTACAAAAATCGCTAGCAGTAAGTGACTAGATTTTATTTTCAGTAATAACATGGTTCACAATTTAAAATCCATTCCTTCCTACATTTATTTAAATACCTCTACTATACTTGTTGTTCTTTCCAAGTATTAATCTTCATAATTTATTTTCAATGACTGACTAAACTTTAATTCTAAGTTACCATCCTTCAAAAATTATTTAAAATCCAACATAATTAAAAAGCTAGCTACCTATAAAAAAAATTCAATTATTAATAACTATAAATACATTTTTATGATCTTAGTGAAGCTTTGAATCATCTAAAAAAGTAATGCAATAAAATAAAATAAGCTATTTATATATGAATACACAGCTTATTTTAGACAAACTGCTGCTAGATCTAATTATTAAGAGTCTTAATAATTCTAGTATGCTGATGTATTACAATTACCTTTATTTAATTTATATATAAATAAAGCAAATTTAATTATAGAGTTTCATAAGCATAGCTAACTAACTAACTATATAATTCATATTTGTATACAAAAAGCTTTGTATAATAAAAAGGCATCATTTGATTATAGCTTTGATCTACTATTCAATTTTTATTTTTCTAATGTTTATCGAGGTAGCAATGCTAAAAAACTAGAAAGAATAATAATTTAATAATTATACAAGTAGCTTTAATGAGATATCCTTATTAATTATAAACATAATTTGATGATTATTGTTTAAAGAGTATTATTTATAAACGAATGACTTTAATAAGCATTAGGCTATTAAACTAAACTTAGATATTTAATTTAAATTTATTTCTTAGCATTTTATAAATGTCGTTAAAAGCACTTCTGATATCTCTACTCGTAATATTCTAAGTTGGTGCCTTAGAACTCTTTGATATTTTAGATCCTAACGTTCCAACTTTTAAATCCATTGTTAACTCAAGTGCTAATAAACCTTTTTCTGCTTATGGATTTGATCCCTCTGGATAAAATTAATTTAGTATTTCATCCTGGTTAAAATTCAATCAAGCTTAATAAAATAAATATAATTGAGGAGTTTTTATAACTTTAGGTACAGATTCAAATAACTTTATTGAACTTATTATATAATAAACTAAGCCTAGTTTAACTAAGTTTCTTATCAAATAACAAAAAGGTACAGCCCAAGATATCATATATAATAATGTTAATTTTATTAGTGATATTTGAGTATTTGTATCAGTTTCAATTTATCAAAATGGACAAGTTATATCCTATATAACTCATTCAAAAATGAATAATTAGTTGCAAGCATAATCTACAAATTTAACTTCCATAATAACGCTTAGTTCAGCCAGTTTTATTTATTAGGGTAGCGGAGGATAAGATTATAATTATATAGGATATTAGTTTTCCTTAAGGTATTATAAAAATCTATTTTTATCAATTTAAGATTGATTAACTGTTATAAATCAGCCTTATCAAGGATTCACTTCTTTGCCATCTCCTTAATGCCATGCTAATTGTTCTAGATGCTATGGAAATAATATAACCAATTGCTTATAATGCTACTAGAATTGAACACTTCAGAGTGACTAATGTATGTGTTCATTAAAAGTTACTGAAGAAAAAATTTGCAGCTAAACTTGCCCTAGTACTTAGCAAGATAGTGACAAGGATAATTACTGTGACTTTTGTAATGTAACTTTAACTAACTGTGAAGAGTGTAATCAACTGGGAGATATCTGTACTAAATGCTCAAATCAATCTTATTTTCTTAATAATAAGTGTATTTCTTGCTAAATATATGACTAGTATTGTGTAAGTTGTAATTCCTCTGCTTGTATTTCTTGCTTGAATGGTAAAAAATTTACAAATAAGAAATGTTTAGATTAATGCTAAAGTAATGAGTAAGACGCTGATAATGATGGAATATGTTAAGCCTGCTAATAGTTATGAAGTAACTGCTAGAACTGTAGTGATGTATAGTGCTTAGAATGCGAGTAAGGATATTATATCTAAGACTAATAATGTAAATAATGCTCCACTTTAATATAAAATTGTTAAAAATGTTCTTAAGATGGAGTTATTTGCTATCAATGTTCAAATTAACTTTATTTATATAACAATTAATGCTTAGAAACTTGTCCTTAAAGTACTTATAAAGAAACAGATTTTACATGTTAAAGTTGTAATTTAAAAATTTAAAACTGCTAGTTTTGTTCTAGTTCAGGTGATATTTGTCAGAGGTGTTTAGATGGTTATTATTTTTATAATAATTAATGCTTATAAACTTGTCCTAAAGGATTTTATGAAGAAATAGATTTCTCATGTTAAAGTTGTAACTCCTAAATTAAATATTGCAACTTTTGTTCTAGCTCAGGTGATATTTGTTAGAGGTGCTTAGATGGTTATTATTTATATAGCAATTAATGTTTAGAAACTTGTCCTTAAGGAACTTACAAAGATAATAATTAAACTTGCTAAAGTTGCAATTCCTAAATTTAAAAATGCTAATTTTGTTCTAGCTCTGGAGAGATTTGCTATTAATGTTCAGATTAACTTTATTTATATAATAACTAATGTGTAGAGAATTGTCCCTCTGGAACTTACAAAGATTAAGACTCAAGATGCTAAAATTGTAGCTCCTAAATTGAAAGCTGCTAGTTATGTTCAAGCTCTGGAGATGTTTGTTATAACTGCATGTCAGACTATATATTAGAAGCAGATGGTTTATGCTATCCTTGTAGTGGAATAGATGAAAATTGTGTTTCATGTTCTAATAAGTTAAGATGCAGAGAATGCGCTTATCCGTGAAAAGTTTCTGGTAATAAATGTGTTTCTAAGTGTGTTATTACAGAATAAGATAAAGATAATGATAGAATATGTGGGCTCTGTAGCTCTGCATTAAGTAATTGTATCGAATGTACTGAAGATGGAAGTAAATGCTTGGTTTGTGAAGGTGGGTATTTGATAAAGAGTTTTGATTAATGTGAGTTATGCAGCATAAGTATTGAAGGTTGTTAGTTTTGCACATAAAATGAATGCTAAAAATGCTTTGCACCTAAAAAGTCTTAAAATGGTAAATGTGTTGATGAATGCTTAAAAAATTACTACTACGATGCTTAAAATATTTGCTAGTTTTGTGATAAGAAGGTATCTAAAAATGAATGCATAGATGAATGCTCAGAATATGAATAAGACATAAATAAAGATAACATTTGTAAACTGTGTAGTTCAGAAATAAATGATTGTGAACAATGTCACGAAAACAATGGAAAGCTAGTATGTGATAAATGTTATAGTAATCTTTTTGTTTAAGGAGATAAATGTGTTGCTTGTGAAGAAATAATATAAGATTGTGCTATTTGCTAAGATGAAAAAGTTTGCTTATAATGTAAATCTTTATATCTTTCATAAAAAAAATGTCAAATCAAATGTGATGAAACAGAATAAGATTATGATTGAGATTAAGTTTGCAAACCTTGTAACTAAGAGATAGAGAATTGCTATAAATGTCATCAAAACATAAAGCAATGCTATGAATGTTAAAGTGGATTTTATTTAGATGAAACTAATAATTGCAAATCATGTTAACAAATACATTTTAACTGTATTTCTTGTCAACATTAAGATCAATGCTTAAAATGTCTAACCTTTAAAATATCCTCTAATACTTGTGTACAGTAATGCCCAGCCACAGAATAAGATCACTAGAACACATCAATATGTCACCCTTGTAGTCAAGTAATCGATAATTGCAAGCAATGCTCGGAAGATGGAACCATATGTTACGAATGCTTTTCACCTTTTATTATATCAGAGAGAAATACTTGCTACTAAAGTTAAGATATAGAAGAAAACTATGAATCAGAATAAGAAGACTAAGACCATTAAACTTAGAATAAAACTTAGAATAATGATTAAGACAAAGAATTCTAAGAAATAACCATAGATAGTTTTAACATATCACATTAATAAAAGCAGGCTATTGAGTGAAGCCAATAAGTAAAAAACATAGGCTACGCTTTAGCTTTAGTTACCACATCTGCTAGTAGTTTAGTTTCCTAATCATCATAATCATCAGGGAACATTTTTTAACTGATTTTAGCTGATGAGTTGCTTTATACAAATTCATACATAAGAGTTTCAAAACCGAGTGTTCTACAAGCTTATTACTATTAATAAAACTAAAACTTACTTTACTAAGTATCGAAATAATTAAAGTTTGATAGAAACTTTTAGTTGATGTAGTTTGATTATTTAGAGAAATTTAAAGAAGAAAACGATTTTCTTGTTAATACATATCCAAATTTTATAGTCCTAGGAATGGTTCTGCTTAGTGACTTTCTTTTATTTATTATTGGTAAATTTGTTTACTGCAAGACATTATCTAGATTGAGATAAAAATATTTACATTACAGACTTTTAATAAGTTTGCATTTAGTTTTTAGCTTTAAGTTAGGATACTAAAGTTTCCTTTAAATCAGCAATTCTAGCTTGAAGGATGCTCATAGCTCGATGAATACTATAGCAGGTTGACTTTGCTTGGTAATGTTTAATTATAGGGTTTTTAAATGTTTATGATAGTTCGCTTATTCTAAATAGTGTCCAAGTTTTTTAAAATTCTGAATAGAATTAATTTAGAAAATGAAGACTAAAAGGAAGAAATAGAAGCTTACCTTCTGAAGTATTATCCTGTTTTTGATGAGTTGAAGCTTGAGAGAAAAGCCTTACTCTTTTATCCCTTTTTTCTAATAAGAAGACTTATATTGTCAGTTACCTTAGTTTGCATATAAGATAACTGCTTATCTCAAGTAATCATTTGTATAGCCCTAAGTTTACTTCAACTTATCTACGTCATAAGGATTAAACCTTTTTAAGATAAGCGAATAAACTTTTTCTAGTGTTGTTTAGAGATATTACTGTCAATAAGCTATACTTTCAATTTTTATTTCTATACTGTGGATGATTAAGAATAGTAAACAGGGCTAAGTTCCTTAGACTCAGAAACTCCTTAAAACTGTGGCTAAATGATAGTTATAACATCAAACATTCTAGTACTTTCAAGTTTAGTTGTATGCCTTTTTGCTTCAATTAAGAGCTTAGCTATAAAAATTATTACTAAAATAAGATCAAAAACATAAAAAACTTAAGCTAGAAAAATAAAAATAGAAGAAGAGTAAAATTCCTTAAGTTTCTTTAAGCCAACATAAAATAAAGACTCTTTAGCTGAGATTACTTATAAATAACCATAATAAATGGAAATAGAAGATCTTAACAATCCCATAGAAAGGACTTATTAAACTGAATAATAAAAAGCAAAGTTGTAAAGTTGTTCTCCTGTAGATGTAACACAATATCCAATAGTAATTTTTTATTTGTAGATAGAAATTAATAAGGATATAAACTAATAGAGTTAAATCATTCAAGAAAATTCAAATGAAGACTCGCCTCACTTCATTTAAAGCCAATTATTCAACACTGAAGCTAAAGTAGAAACTTCAAATATTTCTATATCTAGAAAATTGTTAATAACTTAAAAAATGAGAAAGAGGAAGAGAAAATTCATAAATATTACTAAGAAAATAGAGAAAGCTTAGCTTTAACTTTTAAACTTTTAAATATTTAAATTCTAGTCACTTATCTTTATAAATGGAATACAGAAACTAAAGAATAGAATCCTCAAATTTTGTTATAGCAGTTTATTTTTAAATATTGTCTTTCTATATTATTTTCATGATGTTATTAGCTTTAGTGTTTCTGTTATTATTTATTCCATTTATACTATCATTTTTTAAATTCCATTAACCTAGTAGCATTTCTAGTATCTATTCTCTATCTTTTCGTTTGATACATATTTCTATATACTTTATAATTAGATTTATATGATTTTTTCACTTGTATATTATCAAGAATTAAAATATTAATTACAAGAAAGGAAAAAAATAGAAATGATCTCAAGATACACCTCAATTGTTGCCAAATGCCAAATAGAATATTTGACGAAATCTGCTGATTAATAGTTTTTGTAGTAATAAACTCACAGCCAGACTATTCACATCATTACGAAATATAAAATTTAAAAAAAATCAAATAAAAAAACTTTGCAAAATGAGTTTATATGTTTTCTCTTAATATCCTAATTAAAAATCGTTAATAAGATCGCTAATAGAAGACAAAGAATATCAAGAAAGTAAAGATCTACATAATAAACATATAATAATAATAATATATAAACGTGGAGTCACTTTTATTTGGCTTTCCACGAAATAGTATGTTTATATATTCTTGCATACGTTCCGCTTTAATCGTATCTATTTACTTCTCTTTTTCTTTATCTATCTCTTCTTGAATGAGGCCCTTCATCATTTCACTAAAAAGATATGAGTCAATTTTCTAAATCAATTTTTCTATAATAAATATATTCGATTTCCTAGACTTTGTTTTCTCTATATTAACTGCATTTTTTCCATCGCCATTTTATCAGTAAAATTTTTTTTGTTTCTTCTTAGTTTTTTCCAATGCTGTTCTAAAATTGATTATTAATCTAGCATTTTAAATTTTTTCCTTCGAAAGTTGGTTAAATATTTATGTATATTCATTGGAGCCTACTCTGTAGCCTTTTTCAATGTTTTAAAGAAAGGTATATTTTTTAAAATAACCTTCTTTTCTCTTTTCCATTATATCATTGATGAAATCCCTTATGATTGTATCTATTATATTCTTAGTTATATTTCTATGGATCGTATAAAATATTCAAATTTATTATTTCCTTAGACAATTTCTATTAAGCCCAAACTTATAAAATTTTCTCTGGTTATACAATTATTAATTATACGTTTAGTAAATTTGAAGTGAATAGTTGTCTTTCTTCTTAGTATTCTATTAATGTTTTATTATATGATTCCCATATTCTTTATCATTTTTCCATAATTAACAAATTGAGTTGCCTATTAGGTATCTCTCTTTCAGTGTCTATGCCGCTCCACAACAATTTGCCCTCAACTTAAAAAGATATAAGATTTCCTGTTTACTATGCTTGCTGTATCTTGGATAGTTTGGATATCCTTGAGCAAATTATTCATCAACAGTATCTATATCTTTGATAAGCTATCATTTCTAGCATTCTTTTCATGGTTTTCACACTATTATAGAATTTAATTGCTTCTTATATTATTACTTTAATTTCTTTTTCATTCTTTAGTCTTGCACTAGTATCTGATCGTTAATATAGTTTTTCCATTACTTACCTTGAGTATATTTCGAGCAAGTCGTTGTTTCTCTTCATTTATTTGCAAAGCTACCCATCCATTATTTGATTCTAATTGAGTAATAATTTTTTCTAAAAATTAGAGTTCATTTTCTACTATTTCATTTTAAGTACAAAAAGGTCTGTCTGTGATTTCTCTTAGCGATATGCATTCAAATATTTCTAGTTTACTTAATTTTTCGTATCCGCTATTTCTTCCGTAAATGGGATAAATTCGCTACCATAACCATAATTTACGAAAGATTTTAGAATAATCAGGCATTATATGTTGCTATTCTTTTTTTTATTATTAGTTTATTCAGAATTCATGTCTAGCTTTTTTAACATTCCATTATTCTTCATTCTAAGTATTTTTAGAATGAGATGTTTTCGTGAATTTAGTGTCCCAAATATTTGAATTATCTTGATTTTTCTATCTCTATTTAGTTAATTCTGATAGTTTAAACTTTATATGCTTTCCGTTTCATATCCTCCATTTAATTTTGTCAGATATTTCCATACTATATCTACTTTATCAATTTTATAGTATATCAATAATGTTTTTCAGTTAATCCGTATGAACAATTCCTACTATATCATCCGCATATGCTAACGCTTTTTCATATCTCTCTTCTGTTGCTCTTACGAATCATAATTTATAGTAATACCTAATTTTTTTAATCTTAGTTCACTAATTAACTAGTTTGTTATTATGTTGAAAATTTCATTAGATCTTGTGAGGGTTCGGTTTTATGTTTTTCTTATGCTTAATAAAAAGATATAAGTTTGGAAGTAGAAGAATGGTAGCTTCAGTTACTGAAACAAAATTCGTTGAAGATCTATCATTAGCAGCTTTAAAAAGCTTCTAGTGTTTTCCTGTGGGATATAAAGACTAATTCTTAGTCACCGCTTCTTTCTCATTCCTCTAATATATCAGCAAATTAGACTATCTTCACTCCCTTAAATTACCTTAATATAGCAGTTTATTTTTAAACCATTTAAGCAGAAAGTGGTATTTAGAAGTGTCCTTAAGTTCTTTTGTACAACTACTTTATTCTAGGAAACTTGAAACGAAAATTATGAATAAGTGACCTCTACTGAGGATTTAAGATCAATAATCAGAAAATAAAATTTTAAAAACGAAAGATGCAAACGAGCCCAGTTATAAGCACCTCTTTGTAAGAATCTGAGCGTTTAGTTAAAAAGGTAATAGTTAATGACTAAAGGCATGTGATAGTCTAAGCATGTTCTAGTAATCAAAGTGGAATTTTATATATATAGCAGAAAGAAAATGTAAGGAATGTAATGTTGGGATAAGTATTAAAGAAGAAATTTATGGAAGATTGTAATTTCGTTTTATCTCTGATATTTTCTTAGTATAGAAACTCCAAGAAATGGATGAATTTTCATATTGGGACACTTCATTTAACGATTATATTATTTGGTAAAAATACCAAGATTAAATGGAGGCAAGAAAATTAATTTTATTCAGATATCTTTATTTGGAAAACGCGGTTGAAGATTAGAACTATATAAGCCACTGTTAGCCTTTTAATCTGTATAAGATAATTCCATAAAGGGATTTTAACTTTCTAGTATGATATATTAATACTAGTACGAAATGATAGCTTTTATTGATAATCTATTCTCAAGCACATAAATTATCATAAATAGTTTACATAAAATGGAAACAGCACAAAGTATTAAAACCCTAATACTGCTACAATTAAAAAGCAATCTTAATGTAATATAACCAGACTAGGAGCATCGAGAAAAGACTGAAAATGAGAATAATTAGCACTTAAATAAAAGAGTTCTGGGGATAGGAACAACTTAAAGAAAATAGGGTTGGCATGGTTAATATAAAAGCTCAAACAATTTAATACAGAAAGAGACAAACATCTTAAATGCATTTCTAAACAGGATATCAATATAAAGTTGCAAAGTAAAAGTATGGGATATTAGTAAAAAAAGGAATTTAGTAACTAAACGGAAGGAATAAAATTTAAGTAATTACTAATTTACCATTTTACCCTATAATGGCAATTCAAGTTTATAGAGAATAGTTATTAATAGAAATAGGCTACCTACCAAACTTTTTACTTTACTTATAATTAAAAAAAGCTATAAAGGAGGATTACTAAACTAAATCAAATCAGGTTCTTTTATGAACTTTGTAATACCCTTCAACTTACTATTTTCTATAGAGGATAATATAGATTACTGCTATAATATGTTATAAATTTAAATCTATTGAATATCTATTCGATGATGATTCGTTCTCTTAGCTTAAAGACTCTAGCAAAGTTTGAAGCCTTTGTTGTTATTATTTAAGCATTTCATATATCTCTCTTATATGCTAATTATAATTTAGAGGATATTCTTATTAAACTGAAATTAGAAGCTTATATTTATACTTTACTTTCTTAGATTTGTTTTATAAATCTAATTGACAACAATCATGTCTAATTATCTAATACCAAACAAGCTCAGCAAGAACTAGAAGAATATTGAACTAAATATGTGACCTTTCTAGTAGCCTTAGTTTCTTAATCCTTGATCACGGCCTCTTCCAGGTGAAAAAATAAGGGATCCAGAAGAAAGAGGATACAGATAGTAATGTTAATTTTGTAATTTGAGATTCGAAACTATAATAAAGATATGCTTATGTAACTACTACATTTCCTGCTTTTAAGAAATAATATTGATATAGCTAAAAGGAGATATAAGCAACATCCATTCCATATTTTGTGAAAAGTGCCTTACTAATTTTTAGGAGTCAGATATCTATAAGGTATTTAAGCAGGAAACATTGTATCGTGTATTAGAAACTTGTAGGAATTTTTTTGATACTCAAGCCTCTTTTTATTATCAAGATGAGTTCGAGGAGTAAATTTTAGACTAGATGGATTTTAGATAGCAGTAAATAATTTAGCAAACTAAAAGCCTACTAGCGTCTATAATTCCGAGGAAAATATAGTTCCTCAAAGAATTTATAGAGACAGCTGAGGGAGAAAAATTTACTCCTGAATATAATCAAAAAGATTGATTGGAAAATCCTTAAATTAATACCTAATATAAAGTAAATAAAGTATTAACCAACCAAGAGAAACTATAGCAATATGAAGATAAGATATTCAAAAAGTATTACATAAAGAAAAGACTTAAAAGGAAGGAATATATTGAGGTAATAGAACAAAAACAATTCTACATCTATGAAATTATTAGAGTTTTGATAGATATTAACTTTAAAAAGAAAGTATTATCTAAGTCAATAGAAACTAACCTTTAAGACTTTAGAAGCTCAGAAATACTTCTACTGCCAAAGCTTGTTGAAATTAAATAAATAGCGAAAATTATAGATGTAATAAGATTAGATCTACCTAATGAGTAGGAAAAGGAAAAGTCATTGTATTAGATTGACTTATTGTAAGAGTTTTATAGTGGTGGGACTCTTCAAATGAACTGATAGCAAGAAAAAGGAAGTAAAAAGGATTTACGGAATAAGAATTATTATTCTTGAGGATAGAACAGTTGCAAGGCTTTTATTAACTGTAAATACTAGGTGTTGTAAACTTAGATATTAAGACTGAAAATCTAGTCTTCGACGAGAAAATGCAAACCAAGATTATAGATTTTGATATCTCTAGTCTATTCCAAAAAAATATGCGTGAAAATATACATAAAGGTACTGAGTTTTTTATTTCTCCACAAGTATTAAAAAACAAGTAAGACAAAAATGAGCTAGTAGATCCTTTTAAATCTGATGTTTGAAGCTTAGGCGCAGTATTTTATTATATGATTACTCTCGACTTTGACGAAAGCTCAAACATGTTAAGCTATAAAAAGCTAACTTCTAAACTAGAAAATGTATAAAACTAAGAGTTCAAGAAACTTTTAGAGTAAATGCTTTGTGAAGAAGAAGAATACAGGCCTGACTTTGTTTAACTTTATAATTGGTGAGTATGCTAAAATATTGAAAAAGTAGAGACGTAAATAAAGATAATTGGGTATTAAGATAAAAAGTAGTTTGATAGTGAAAGTTAAATTTCTAGCTCTGAATAAAATTAAGGCTCAAATTACCTCAAGCGAATAAGAAGTAAAGATTTCTTTTTAGAAAAAATCAAAGTAGTGAATAACAAAAATCTCAGAACTAAAGTATCATCCAAATCTAAAACCTTAAAGATAACTATATTTGCATAAAGCTTGGAAAGGAGTAAAAATTTGGTGATGATGAGGGCATTCCAAATTTATGAATGAATTGAGAACTTTTGAAGATACTAAAATCTATTAAAGGATTTGCTTTATCTCACGATAAAAAATAGTCCGCTTTTTGAGTATAAGAGTCAACCTAGATCTTTTAAAACTAATATTATATTGGACAGATAGATTAAAAAACAGGCCTTCCTCATGGAAATGGGAAATTGCTAACTAATAATTGGTATTATTAAGGTAGTTTATGGTCATATGTAAGGGTATGGATTAATGATAGATAAGGAAAAGAGTATTTATATAGGAGAGTTTAGGTAGAACCAGAAAAATGGAAAAGGAACTATATGAATATACAAAAAGGATAAGTTTATCAAAAAGACTGAAGGAATATTTCTTAATGGACACTTAATGGTAGGATATTAACGCTGTAGCATTAAAAATATTCTATTTGGAAAATGGAGTGACAAATGATAAGAATGTATTTTATTTATGTTATACAGCAAAAATTAGAAGAATAAAATCTGAGCTAAATAAAAGGAATTCCTGAGTGAAAGAAAACAGTAGAATTTGAAAAATTTTTCGCTATTCCTTTTGAATAATAAAATTCTCAGCGATAAGTAAATAAGGTTGCTTATAAAATTTACAGAATGAAAATCAATAATAAGCAAAAAAAGCAAAATATAAGTAATTATAAGCAAGTTTTGGAGCATCTTGCCTAACTTAATGAAATAAAATTCAAAATAAGAGTGAATAATATTAAAAAAATACACAAGCACGAAGAATTATGGAGAAAGAGTTATAGTAAAAATTAGAATCTTATAAAAAGGAATTTGAAGTAAAACATGAAGCTAAATAAACTACTACTTTTATTTACTTTTTTAGTTTATTAAAGATAATTAAGAAATCTATATCTCATGTTTAAAATATACAATCGTAAGTAAATTTGTATCAACTAATTTATTATTAACTGATATTTAAAATTCTAAAAATATGTTGATAGTTCGTAAGTTTTCTTTTTATATTCCAGTATAAATAAATTATTAGCTGCTCTATCATGCTATAAGCGAGATATCAAATTAATGTTGCCGTCTTTTTAAAATACTTACAAGTAGTTTACTCTTATAATAGCTATTAAATTTATTCTCAGTGATTAGAACATTTGCTATATATCAGAACTATAGCCTGTGTCTAACGAAAATTAGTAATTAGCTTATTATATTCATTAGTAAGGTCTGCTAATAGCTAGTATTGTCTCTTTTTCTTTAAAGTCAGTCATTGATGAGATCTCTCAATCACGCTGTTTAAATAAGAGTTTATACTTTTAATTACTTATTTGATTAAAAGCTTTAGTTATATAATTAATAGTAAATAGGCAGAATTAAAGGCAATTTAAGGGAAAATGGTGTCAGACTATATGAGTAGTTAAGTGGGATTTAAGGAACTGAAATGTCTTAGAAAAGTTAAATAGCTAGAGAAGGAAAAAAATTGAAGCACTAATATCTTACTTTAAGTCCCAACAACTCTGTAGGATTGACGAAAAGTGGAGTAAATCAAACAAATTCACAAGCTATTTTTATGTGATCGTAACTAAATTTTCATATTCAACTAAGGAGTCAACATCAGTTCTTCGGAGTAAGTTATATTCTAAGCATAGATACTTCAATTACTCTTACTCAAACAATTCAAAAGCTATAATGAACTTCAGCTTAAGAAAGGCCTTTCAGTATTTAGCCATAATAAGAAATTGCTGTTTAAGTTTAGATTTAATAAAGGGACAAATATCAGAAGATTGATAAAATTCAGATTATCTATTAGTAAATAAGTAAATGCTGAACCATATCTACCAATAACTGATTTAAGTTAAGAGTATAAATTCAAATAACATGCTGCGTGTTTACAAGAGGCAAGAAAGGGAAGTTTTAATTCTTGTGCTAAAGAATCAGAAGTATCATGCTTAAAACTAAGAAAAGACTGCTCTAACTAAAATTATAAAAAACTAATTTATTAAAGAGGAGGAAAACGATTTAGCTAGGAAAAATGATTGTTTTTAGAAATGAATTTTAGGATTTGATTTTTGACAACAATTCAGCATTTTATCAAATAACCAAAAATAGAAAAGTTGTTTTTAATAGTTCATTAAAGAATGCTTAAGAAACAAGATATTAAGATCTGAATACTATATAGATAAAGGGAGTAAAAGACCAGAGAAATAAATAGTTAAATCAAAGCCTGATTTTGAAAATAGGATTGAAATATTGGTCAAAGTGGTTAGTTAACAAGATAGCTGATATCTAGAGTTAACATTTCATTTTGACTAATTTATAAACATCTTTACAGTCTAAAGGTTTTATCATAATAACCTTGCTTTTGCTTGATAGATTTTTTTCTTTACAGTAAACTTGAAAATTGAATGAAATATAATATTGAAATCGAGATTAAAAAAGTTTAATAGAAGATACTAGAAAAAAGGTTTAAAAAGGAATTAAATAATTGACCTCTAAGAGTAGCTTATAATACCAGATAAACCCTTTTTCTTGACTAAATGATTATTTAACAGCGAAAATTTAGAAATATTAAGACTTAAAAAAAGGAATTACTTTTTGAAATTTTTGAATACTAAAGGTAAGTAATTAAGTTAAGATTCTAAATCGAAAGATTCTTCTACTTAGTATCGAGTATTAAATGCAATAATTTAGACAGAGTCTAGATAGGAAACATAATGAAAACTTAAAAGGAAAAAAATAGTTTGGATTATATAAAATAGTAATAAAGTAGGCAGACTCAGACTATTAAAATTTTAAAAAGCTGCTAGCAGAACTGTTACTTCAAACTTCGCCATCCAAAAATCTCCTTATAAGGAGAAAATAAATAATCTTCTCACTATTCAAAATTGAAGGAGTATAAAAGCCTATAAAATAAAAGCTTTATTAAAGTCCTTATTGTACTTAAAAGCCATTATCTTGAAAGTTCTCTCTAGTTTATTATTTTATAAATTGAAATATAAAATAAAAGCAATATCCATAAAAAGAAATATACTATAATTATATTTATAGTCTTTAGAAAGCTATTTCAAATTTAAGATAAAAGTGTATAGTATAAAAGTAAAGTGGCAAGAGTGTAAAATTGATAAAAATAAATCATTTATTTATTATTTAAATCTTAAGTTTAAAGGTTCTATTTCCAGTTTAAGTGTTTATCTTCTCAAAATTTTAAACGATAAAATTGTTAAGAATTAAAAATGAGCAAAGACTAAATATAGTCAAGTGGTTCTTTTAGTAAAAAAGGAAATTAAAAATTAGAAGATGCTTCTTTTTTAAAAAGAAGATAAGAGTAGTAAATCATTTTAAGTAATTTTGTTGAAAGGTACAAAGATCAAAATATTAATGGCTATGCTAAGTATAAAGCACTATTCCTTTTAGGTAGGGAAAGGCTCTTATTTATTATTCAGAAAAGAGTTTCTACGATGCTTATTTAAGGATCAAAGATTTGGATTAGGAGTTATCAGAACTCCTAATCAACCTTTTTTGAAGGATAATTCACAAATTACAAACTTGAAGCTAAAGGTAAATCACTTTTTTAGATAAAAGTAAGTACAAAGGGGATATTCTAAAAATAAAAGACATGGCTTAGCTATTTTTACTACAGAAAAAGGATATAAATATGAAGCTTAATTATTGGCTTCAGATAGGGTAAAGGAATATGCCACTATGCAAATTTCTATGTATATGAGGTGATTGATTTATGAATCTAAGATTTGGATTTGGGGAACATAAATAACCAGATGGAACTATTTACAAAAGTTAATGAATATATGACAGACCTGAAGGTAAAGGTAAAATAACTTATCCAGATGGGAATTATTACGATGGTAATTTAGTAAATTATTAAAGAAATGGATTAGGAATTTTATGATATAATAATGGTACTAAATATGAAGGTTAATGAATAAATGATTAAAAGTAAGGCTGAGGAATTTGTTTTTATATTAATGGTGATTATTATGAAGGCTAATGATGGGAAAATTAAAGACATGGTTAGGGAATATATAAATTTAAAGATGTCAATATGAAGGATAAAAGACTAAAAATAAGGTTTTTGGTAATAAAACTATCAAATTAATGAAAAGTATGAAGGTGATATTCTTGATGGATTAAGATGTGGATATAGAGTATGTTATTATAGCGACGGGTCTAAGTATGAAGGTTATTGAGAAGAAAATTAGAAAAATGGAGAAGGAATTCTTTACTATGCAAATTAAGATATTTATTATGAATTCTGAAAGCAAGATTAAAGGCATGGATTCGGAGTTTATAAATATAGTGAAGGAGATAGCTATACAGGATAATGAGAGAGAGATTGTAAATAAGGATGAGGAACTTGCTATTATTCCAATGGAGACACATATGAAATTATATTATTTAACGATTCAAAGCATGGTCATGGAACTTATGAGTTTAAAGGGGGAAATATTTTTGAAGGTTAATGAACATATGATAAAATGGGATGGAAAGGAACTATTAACTATATGGGTGGATGTAAAATAAAGGGCGCTGATTTAAATTTTTTAAACAATCTAAAACTTTAAATAAGTTTAGTTATATAAATCTAAGTTAAAAGATCAAAATATTTAGTAACAAAATAGCATAAATAATACTAAAAAAGCTTATGATCACTTAATTAATATAAATAAACTTTATAAGTAAATACACTCAAAAACAAATAATTTAAGAAAATTTGCTCTCTAAATTCGATTAAGTTTATGTGAGTAATTTATTTGTCAAAAATAAATTAGTTCTGCTAAAAAATAATTAAAAATGGAAAATAATGAAGTATCTAGAAAAAAGTCGGATTTCAGGAAGGGATTCTTCACGATTCCTAAGAAGTAGGACCAGAAGGCTAACTACAATATGAGGAGAACAAAAAGCAACAATAAAAACTCGTGCTGCTTTAACATCTACCTCGAGGGAGAAACCGAGGAAATTATTCGAAGTCCGTCTTAAACAAGGAGGTCTCGGAATTCAATCCTTCCGGACTAATGAGCATGGAAAAGCTTATCAAAGTAGGACTAAACATCCAGGAAGAGGTTAAGAAGCTCAGCAAGAAAAACTCTAAGTTGACGGAGTTAATAACACTGGGTTCCAAGATAAGCTAGATTTAAGAATGGTCGACATAAATAGGGAAATAAACGCATTATTTAATTACTAACAAAAATAATTCATTCATATAAATTCCCAGTTATAAAAAATAAAAATTAAAGCCGACAGATTGGAAACTAATTATAGAGAAAGAAAAATAGAAAAGCTAAAATCAATAAAATTTCTAGAATAGAAAAATGGAAATAGAACTAGTTGGAATAAAATAACCTCAACTGTAAAGGAAAAGCAAAGAAAAACAAAAACAGAACTAAAAAATAAGAATTAGGAGATGATACTATTTTTGCAATAATCAATAGCATATGTAAAAATTGCTGCAAATTTTGGTGCTTTAAAAAATATTAACTTTAAGAGGAAAAAGAGAGTAAAAAACTCTACTGTAATCATGAAGGAGACATATACAGGAGAAATTGAACTACTGAAACTGATTTTTACAACATTTTAACTTAAATTAAGTTAAACTAAACATCTAGAAAATTATCAAAGAAAGGTTAGGAGATAAGTCAGACTAAAAGAAAAATTAATTTAATCAAATCTTTGTCATCATATTTAGATAAGCAAATACAAGAAAACCAAGATATCATTTTAATAATATATTAGGAAAATTAATCTGTAAATGAGTAATGCAGTAAAATGAAGGAAATTCGCTGCAAGCAAGGTAAGCTAGTTTACAATCTTCAGAGAGAATAATAGAATTAATTACACATATTGAACTAATGCTTTTAGAAACGACATACTAATGTGAATAACTTTATCTAAATAAAGTCTTAACAGAAGAACAGCTATGACTTTAACCCCTATTCAACTAAATTGAGGAAGTTCTAATGATAAGGATCTTTATACTCTAATCCAAATTCTCTCATTAAATTTAGTACTTACTCCCCTGCCGAATTAATTTTTTTAGATAAAAACTGTGGAATATTTGCATTAAAGTCACCTTATGTTATATTTTCCATGCTATTTTTCATATGTAAAAATTGTCTGAGTCCATCATAAAAAGGAAGAAGTTGGCCGAGTTCAGTGGTTGTTGGCATAAACATTTGCTATTACTATCCTGTTGTTTAAACTTATGCATATCAATCTAACTCATTAAAATATTTCTGCCTGATTAAATCTAATTATATCCAATCATTTCCTTCTTTTTGTGAGTAATCCTTAAGAAAAAAAAGATATTCCTTTACTGAGCTACTTTCCCTCTTTTAAAATTGCTCTATACTCATAAATATAAGGCATTTTATTCCATGATTTGCTTCTTAGATTAAGATTAGATCTATATTTTTATTCTGCAAGAATTTACATAATTCTTCTATGTTTGATTTAATTCTCCTTATATTAACAGTTCCTAAGCTTATTTCTTTTCATGTGATAATACTCTCCAACTTTTAATTTTAATTCCTTTCCTGGTTATCTTATATACATTCCAGTTCTTAACTTTATTTTCCTTCTCTATGTTCTCATTATTATTTTCTTTAATTTAGCTGAATCCATATTATTCTAGTACTTGTATAGCACCTTAGTTTTATATTACGCTTATTACTTTTAAGTGATATACTTTTTTTCTATATATTTCTCTACCTGATTTATTCTGCTTTGTCCATTATGTCCTAGTTATTCTCTATGATCCTTACCAATCCAATGTCTAATTATTTTTCCTTTATCCTAATGTTGCTTGAGTCACCTTTTTCCAGACTTTGTTTATTTCCATTGTTCACTATGCTTGTATGTGATGTTCTTTCAGAAAAAATTGAAGTAAAGATTTGTGCTTTTTTCCTTTTAAAGGTTTAAGCTCACATTTAATTTTCTGATTATATATCTATATGTCATCTTCCTTGAACCTTTACTCTTAATATTGATATTTTGTATAATTAATTCTTCTTATTTAAGCTTTTATTTCATTTAATTTGCTTTAAATTTTTATTATCTCTTTAATTTCTGAGTTTCTTCTGTATTATTAAGTACTATATCCTTTTTATTAGCAATCCTTAAAGTCTCATTACACTGGATGACTGAGATATACTTTGTAATCCCAAAAGTAAATCAATTTGGGATTTTAATTATCTCCTCTTCTTCCTTTAAATCTAGGTTGGCAATAATTTTACCTTTTAGTCACACTTACCCTTCTAAGTTTGAACTACCGATTGTTTTATTTTTCCATATTTTTGTTGTTTTTCTTCTGTTTATATCAAGCTTAAATAATTTCCTAAGTGGTAGTGTATTGGGTAGCTCTTTATATTTTAGTATTAGTAGAATCTTTTAGTTCAGTAGGTATTGATATATTTTCTACTTATCATTCTGTATACTTTGAAAGATCTCTTGTTTCCAAAAATCTATTAATATAATACTAGTCAGTATTTTAAAATTAGATAAACTTTATTCGTATTATTCACTAATTTGTCTGAGAAACTCGTTTACTTAAATCACCTTAAAATATCATCAATATTGGGGTTCTAGATTCCGAATTGCTTCTGTATATAGAAATTGAAGTAAGCAACACCATTTCTCAGTTACTGATATCTTCATTTTATTTTTATGTTTCCTACTTCATTTATTTGCGTAGCTTTGCAATTTTTAGGATTTACTTGTACATGTCTTAGTAGTTAACTTTCATTCCTCCAATAATTTGAAACAAATTCTTTAATGATAATTTACTTTCTCTTTTGCTGTTTAGTGACATTTGAGTATTCATCCCTCCAAGCCTTTATTGTTTAATTCTAGTGATTCCTTTCAAATTTAGGCTGCATGGCGAGAAAAGTAGGAATCTATTATTTCATTAGAGTTTTTTAAATTATATGCTTAGATATTAAGAAATAGATTGTCGAGCTTCCTAATCAGTTACACTTGCATCATTGTCACTGATTTTATTTTCTTACTGAAGAGCTATAATTAAAATATACTATATAGCAATGAAAGGAATCTCAGTGATAAGTTCAATGAAGTGCTTTACCAAATAATAAGTTCATAGTCTATATACTTATCGCTAGATTTCACACTCTTTTTTACTTTTCTATTAGCATCTCCTGCAAAAAGAAAGTTCTGTAAATGAAGATAGCAGAACTATTCCAATTATAGAAAATTAAGTAAGTAAGATAATTTGCTACTTGATATAAGTATCTGGGTCTTACAAGTGCTAGGTTTATTTAAAAACTTAAATAAACTTTCTTATTCTTAGTAAGCATACGAATATAAAAATAATTAGAACGACAAACGGAATATCTAAAAGTGATTTCATGCCTTCATTCCTTATTATTTGCTACTTGACACTTGAAGGTTGGTTTCTAATTCTCTTTAGGGTAATAACAAACTTAAGTATTGTAGAAACAGGATATGATTATAATTATTACCACATGTAAAAGCAGTAACAGCTGTTTTAAGACTAAAAATATGCTGCTTATTATTCACAATTATTTTAACCCTTCAGGTTTACTATCAACTCATTTCCAATTTACTTTCATTCCCAAAGTACAAACAATCATGTAAATGATTCAAAGTGGTAAACTGATCCAATCTAAAATGGAGAAAAAAAAATTCATTACTACTATCTTAGGGTGTTTATTTATGCAAAATTGAAATGTTGCTTTCTTCTTCTAAAATATATTAGATCAAGTATCCATAAATAGCGATATTATGTTGACAAATAGAGTTCTATGAATCTGATTGAATATAAGAGTAACTGCATAAATTTTTCATCTGAGTTTTACTTTATCTTCTTATTATCCTTCTGATTTCCATCCCCATCCTTCTAACTTTTCTTCAATTTATATCATTGGTTATGCTATATAAGCCAGTGTATTATAAGGAACATAATTGATAAATATAAATTTATAAAGGTAAAATATTAAAGCCGAAATCCTTGCTCTTGTATGAATTCCTTCTTGAAGAATAGTGAAAGATAGCGTGAAATATAAAGGAACAAAAATTAAGAAAGCCATTAGTATTGCTAAGATTTCTAGTTTAATAAATGCTGTCTATAGTCTTCTTTTCCACTCATTACCAGCAATTGGTTTACATAAAAGAAGAGCTAAATGGATATTTAATAGAGCAGAGAAGCTCACTACTAAGCTTGTGTATTTTATAAAGAGTTATGTGAACTTAAATGGTATTATCAATAGATTAAGAACTAAAGGCTGTCAAGCAATTTTACTTATGTTTAAAAAATAAAATAGAAGTCTTTATAAAGCTCTCGATAAATATGGATAAATTCTGTTAATTCCATCTTTAACCAAACTCTTCACAATGTAATTGAAAATTCTTTCTCTTCACTCTAAATTTCCTCTACTTTTAAGTCTATTAAAGAGTATAAAATTAGACTTAAAGGATACTCGAAAGGCTCTTTTATTGATAAGTAAAATTAAAGTTTTTTCTTTCTTTCAATAGTAGATTTATATAAAGTATAAGTCTTAGCTTGATGCTTCTAACTTTATTCTTTTGAATTAGAGTTTACAGAAATCTCCTCTGACTTTAACTAGAAGTGATAGAGTAGGCTATTTTTATAAAAACTAAAATATGCTTAATCAGCAAAAATTCAAAATTCGTTAAGGTAATATAAAACTTCTTTAGTTATACACTCTAAGAAGATTATGCAAGATGACAAGAAAGAGCTGAATGTTAGAGCGAATACCATTGATTTCTATAGTCGAAAGAATTAAAAAGTTATTACTAAAATTAATTAGCTTTTAAATTTTCTAACTGATATAAGGTTGGAGAATTAAATGGAATTTGGTTACTAAAGAAAATTTTATAGATGAAATGCTTTTCTATATTAAAGGACTTGATTTATTATAAAAATGATTGAAGTTTCTTTTGATATTATAAAATCAAAAGATAAAATCTGATAGCAAGATTAAGAAAACAGCTCTAGCAAAGAAATAATAATGACTTATAATTGTTTTACTAAGATACCTTAAGAGGTAACTTTTTAATTACTAGATTGCTACTTGTAGCGTTAAAAAATTATTATATGATGTAGTAGAAGATTAAATAATATGCTGCTCTTATTAACTTGAGATTGCACTTTAAATCCTAGCCGCCACTATAATATAAATTCATCTTCTTAAGGTGAATTAATTTTATCTATGTTTTCTTTATTTTTAGCTGAGTTCTTCTATCAATTTTTTAAATTCTTTAACTTTAACTTTTATGGAAATATTTAACTTCAGATTCAAAAATCAGTTTTTATTCTATTTTTCTTTAAAAGGTTCCAAAAATCACTAGCAGTGAGTGATTAATTTTTAATTTATGTAGCATTATGGTTCACTAATTCTAAAGCCCATTACTTCCTACATTTAATTTATAATAATTTACTATGTCTGTTGCTTAAAAGTTCTTTCCAAGTATTAATCTTCATAACTTATTTTCAATGACTGGCTAAGTTTGAATTCTGAGTTACCATCCTTCAAAAAATATTTTCAAATATAACAAAATACATAACTTTATCTGCCTATTAAGATAGTTATCTTTAAATAAGCTTAAATTTTATTTTTTCCTTAGTAAAGCTCTAAATATATAAAAAGATATGAGACAGAAATATAGTAAGCATTATATACAAAAGCAAAGCTTAGTTAGAAACACTGCTGCTAGATCTAATTAAAAATAATCTTAATAATTCTAGTATGTTGATGTATTACATTTACCCTTATTTCATTTATACTTAAATTAAATCAAATTTAGTTATAATGCTTCATAAGCATAGCTATATAAATCAGAATCATATTCTGTATACAAAAGCATTGTATAATTAAAAAGGAATCATTTTATTATAGCTTTAATCTGCTATTCCTTTATTATTTTTCTACTTGTTTATCGAGGCAGTAATCTTATGAAAGTAGAAAGAATTATAATTGAATAATTATACATTTAGCTTTATTGAGATATCCATATTAAATATAAGCATAACGTTGATGATTATTTTTATTGATAATATCATTTATAAACGAATTATTTTAATAAGCATTAGGCTATTAAACTAAACTTAGAGATTTAATTTAAACTTTTTTCTTAGCATTTTATAAATGTCGATAAAAGTCCTTCTCATATCTCTACTCGTAATATTCTAAGTTGGCGCAAAAGAATTCTTTGATATTTTAGATCCTAACGTTCCAACTTTTAGTTCCCCTGATATTCCAAGTGCTAATTAACCTTTTTCTACTTATGGTTTTGATCCTTCTGGATAAACTTAATTTAGCATTCATCCTGGATAAAGTTCGATTAAAATCCATAAAATACCAATAATTGAGGAGTTTTCGTACATTTAAATAAAGATTAAAATAACTTTTTTGAGCTTTATTTAGAGTAAGCTAAACCTGATTATACTAAGCTTATAGTAAAAAAATGTACGAATTCAATCTAAGAAAGAATCTATAATAATGTTACTTTTGCTAGTGATATTTGAGTATTTGTATCCGTTTCAGTTAAACAAAGTGGTCAAGTTATATCCTACATAACTCATTCAAAAATGAATAATTAGTTACAAGCATAATCTAAGAATTTTACATCCATAATAGCGCTTAGTTCAACTAGCTTTATTTACTAGGGTAGTTTCGAATAAAGTTATAATTATAGAGAATATAAGTTTTCTTTAAGGTACTATAAAAATCTATTTTTATCAATTTAAGATTGATTAACTATTTTAAATCAGCCTTATCAAGGATTCACTTCTTTGCCATCTCCTTAATGTCATGCTAATTGTTCCGAATGTTATGGAACTAATATATACAATTACTTATAAGGCTACTAGAATTGAACATTTCAGAGTGACTTATTTTTGTGTGCATTCAAAGTTACTAAAGAAAAACTATGCAGCTAAAGATGTCCTAGTACTTAGAAAGATAAGGAGAATGATAATTGCTGTGGTTTTTTATAATGCAACTTTAACTAACTGTGAAGAGTATAATTAACTAGGAGATATCTGTCTAAATGTTCAAGCTAATATTTTATTCTTAATAATGAATGTATTTCTAATTAAATATTTGACTAGTATTGCGTAAGTTGTAATTCCTCTGTTTTTATTTCTTGTTTGAAGGGCAAAAAACTTACAAATGAGAAATGTTGTTATTAAATCTAAAGTAATGAGTAAGACTTTGATAATGATGTAATATGTTAAGCCTGCTAATAGTTATGAAGTAACGATTAGAACTGTAGTGATGCATAGTGCTTAGAATGCGAGTAAGGATATTATATCTAAGACTAATAATGTAAATAATGCTACACTTTAATATAAAATTGTTCAAAATGCTATATAGATGGAGTTATTTGCTATCAATGCTCAGAATAATTTTACTTATATATTAATTAATGCTTAGAAAATTGTCCTTAAAGTACTTATGAAGACTCAGATTTTACATGTTAAAGTTATAATTTAAAAATTTAAAACTGATATCATTTTTAGAAACTTATATAAGGCTGATTTAAAATAGTTAATCAATCTTAAATTGATAAAAATAGATTTTTATAGTACCTTAAAGAAAACTTATATTCTCTATAATTATAACTTTATTCGAAACTACCCTAGTAAATAAAGCTAGTTGAACTAAGCGCTATTATGGATGTAAAATTCTTAGATTATGCTTGTAACTAATTATTCATTTTTGAATGAGTTATGTAGGATATAACTTGACCACTTTGTTTAACTGAAACGGATACAAATACTCAAATATCACTAGCAAAAGTAACATTATTATAGATTCTTTCTTAGATTGAATTCGTACATTTTTTTACTATAAGCTTAGTATAATCAGGTTTAGCTTACTCTAAATAAAGCTCAAAAAAGTTATTTTAATCTTTATTTAAATGTACGAAAACTCCTCAATTATTGGTATTTTATGGATTTTAATCGAACTTTATCCAGGATGAATGCTAAATTAAGTTTATCCAGAAGGATCAAAACCATAAGTAGAAAAAGGTTAATTAGCACTTGGAATATCAGGGGAACTAAAAGTTGGAACGTTAGGATCTAAAATATCAAAGAATTCTTTTGCGCCAACTTAGAATATTACGAGTAGAGATATGAGAAGGACTTTTATCGACATTTATAAAATGCTAAGAAAAAAGTTTAAATTAAATCTCTAAGTTTAGTTTAATAGCCTAATGCTTATTAAAATAATTCGTTTATAAATGATATTATCAATAAAAATAATCATCAACGTTATGCTTATATTTAATATGGATATCTCAATAAAGCTAAATGTATAATTATTCAATTATAATTCTTT
Organism: Loxodes magnus; assembly: GCA_946699065.1. Taxonomy (NCBI): domain Eukaryota; phylum Ciliophora; class Karyorelictea; order Loxodida; family Loxodidae; genus Loxodes; species Loxodes magnus. The sequence continues at coordinate 43,919 of CAMPDV010007681.1, forward strand.
CTACTTTCATAAGATTACTGCCTCGATAAACAAGTAGAAAAATAATAAAGGAATAGCAGATTAAAGCTATAATAAAATGATTCCTTTTTAATTATACAATGCTTTTGTATACAGAATATGATTCTGATTTATATAGCTATGCTTATGAAGCATTATAACTAAATTTGATTTAATTTAAGTATAAATGAAATAAGGGTAAATGTAATACATCAACATACTAGAATTATTAAGATTATTTTTAATTAGATCTAGCAGCAGTGTTTCTAACTAAGCTTTGCTTTTGTATATAATGCTTACTATATTTCTGTCTCATATCTTTTTATATATTTAGAGCTTTACTAAGGAAAAAATAAAATGTAAGCTTATTTAAAGATAACTATCTTAATAGGCAGATAAAGTTATGTATTTTGTTATATTTGAAAATATTTTTTGAAGGATGGTAACTCAGAATTCAAACTTAGCCAGTCATTGAAAATAAGTTATGAAGATTAATACTTGGAAAGAACTTTTAAGCAACAGACATAGTAAATTATTATAAATTAAATGTAGGAAGTAATGGGCTTTAGAATTAGTGAACCATAATGCTACATAAATTAAAAATTAATCACTCACTGCTAGTGATTTTTGGAACCTTTTAAAGAAAAATAGAATAAAAACTGATTTTTGAATCTGAAGTTAAATATTTCCATAAAAGTTAAAGTTAAAGAATTTAAAAAATTGATAGAAGAACTCAGCTAAAAATAAAGAAAACATAGATAAAATTAATTCACCTTAAGAAGATGAATTTATATTATAGTGGCGGCTAGGATTTAAAGTGCAATCTCAAGTTAATAAGAGCAGCATATTATTTAATCTTCTACTACATCATATAATAATTTTTTAACGCTACAAGTAGCAATCTAGTAATTAAAAAGTTACCTCTTAAGGTATCTTAGTAAAACAATTATAAGTCATTATTATTTCTTTGCTAGAGCTGTTTTCTTAATCTTGCTATCAGATTTTATCTTTTGATTTTATAATATCAAAAGAAACTTCAATCATTTTTATAATAAATCAAGTCCTTTAATATAGAAAAGCATTTCATCTATAAAATTTTCTTTAGTAACCAAATTCCATTTAATTCTCCAACCTTATATCAGTTAGAAAATTTAAAAGCTAATTAATTTTAGTAATAACTTTTTAATTCTTTCGACTATAGAAATCAATGGTATTCGCTCTAACATTCAGCTCTTTCTTGTCATCTTGCATAATCTTCTTAGAGTGTATAACTAAAGAAGTTTTATATTACCTTAACGAATTTTGAATTTTTGCTGATTAAGCATATTTTAGTTTTTATAAAAATAGCCTACTCTATCACTTCTAGTTAAAGTCAGAGGAGATTTCTGTAAACTCTAATTCAAAAGAATAAAGTTAGAAGCATCAAGCTAAGACTTATACTTTATATAAATCTACTATTGAAAGAAAGAAAAAACTTTAATTTTACTTATCAATAAAAGAGCCTTTCGAGTATCCTTTAAGTCTAATTTTATACTCTTTAATAGACTTAAAAGTAGAGGAAATTTAGAGTGAAGAGAAAGAATTTTCAATTACATTGTGAAGAGTTTGGTTAAAGATGGAATTAACAGAATTTATCCATATTTATCGAGAGCTTTATAAAGACTTCTATTTTATTTTTTAAACATAAGTAAAATTGCTTGACAGCCTTTAGTTCTTAATCTATTGATAATACCATTTAAGTTCACATAACTCTTTATAAAATACACAAGCTTAGTAGTGAGCTTCTCTGCTCTATTAAATATCCATTTAGCTCTTCTTTTATGTAAACCAATTGCTGGTAATGAGTGGAAAAGAAGACTATAGACAGCATTTATTAAACTAGAAATCTTAGCAATACTAATGGCTTTCTTAATTTTTGTTCCTTTATATTTCACGCTATCTTTCACTATTCTTCAAGAAGGAATTCATACAAGAGCAAGGATTTCGGCTTTAATATTTTACCTTTATAAATTTATATTTATCAATTATGTTCCTTATAATACACTGGCTTATATAGCATAACCAATGATATAAATTGAAGAAAAGTTAGAAGGATGGGGATGGAAATCAGAAGGATAATAAGAAGATAAAGTAAAACTCAGATGAAAAATTTATGCAGTTACTCTTATATTCAATCAGATTCATAGAACTCTATTTGTCAACATAATATCGCTATTTATGGATACTTGATCTAATATATTTTAGAAGAAGAAAGCAACATTTCAATTTTGCATAAATAAACACCCTAAGATAGTAGTAATGAATTTTTTTTTCTCCATTTTAGATTGGATCAGTTTACCACTTTGAATCATTTACATGATTGTTTGTACTTTGGGAATGAAAGTAAATTGGAAATGAGTTGATAGTAAACCTGAAGGGTTAAAATAATTGTGAATAATAAGCAGCATATTTTTAGTCTTAAAACAGCTGTTACTGCTTTTACATGTGGTAATAATTATAATCATATCCTGTTTCTACAATACTTAAGTTTGTTATTACCCTAAAGAGAATTAGAAACCAACCTTCAAGTGTCAAGTAGCAAATAATAAGGAATGAAGGCATGAAATCACTTTTAGATATTCCGTTTGTCGTTCTAATTATTTTTATATTCGTATGCTTACTAAGAATAAGAAAGTTTATTTAAGTTTTTAAATAAACCTAGCACTTGTAAGACCCAGATACTTATATCAAGTAGCAAATTATCTTACTTACTTAATTTTCTATAATTGGAATAGTTCTGCTATCTTCATTTACAGAACTTTCTTTTTGCAGGAGATGCTAATAGAAAAGTAAAAAAGAGTGTGAAATCTAGCGATAAGTATATAGACTATGAACTTATTATTTGGTAAAGCACTTCATTGAACTTATCACTGAGATTCCTTTCATTGCTATATAGTATATTTTAATTATAGCTCTTCAGTAAGAAAATAAAATCAGTGACAATGATGCAAGTGTAACTGATTAGGAAGCTCGACAATCTATTTCTTAATATCTAAGCATATAATTTAAAAAACTCTAATGAAATAATAGATTCCTACTTTTCTCGCCATGCAGCCTAAATTTGAAAGGAATCACTAGAATTAAACAATAAAGGCTTGGAGGGATGAATACTCAAATGTCACTAAACAGCAAAAGAGAAAGTAAATTATCATTAAAGAATTTGTTTCAAATTATTGGAGGAATGAAAGTTAACTACTAAGACATGTACAAGTAAATCCTAAAAATTGCAAAGCTACGCAAATAAATGAAGTAGGAAACATAAAAATAAAATGAAGATATCAGTAACTGAGAAATGGTGTTGCTTACTTCAATTTCTATATACAGAAGCAATTCGGAATCTAGAACCCCAATATTGATGATATTTTAAGGTGATTTAAGTAAACGAGTTTCTCAGACAAATTAGTGAATAATACGAATAAAGTTTATCTAATTTTAAAATACTGACTAGTATTATATTAATAGATTTTTGGAAACAAGAGATCTTTCAAAGTATACAGAATGATAAGTAGAAAATATATCAATACCTACTGAACTAAAAGATTCTACTAATACTAAAATATAAAGAGCTACCCAATACACTACCACTTAGGAAATTATTTAAGCTTGATATAAACAGAAGAAAAACAACAAAAATATGGAAAAATAAAACAATCGGTAGTTCAAACTTAGAAGGGTAAGTGTGACTAAAAGGTAAAATTATTGCCAACCTAGATTTAAAGGAAGAAGAGGAGATAATTAAAATCCCAAATTGATTTACTTTTGGGATTACAAAGTATATCTCAGTCATCCAGTGTAATGAGACTTTAAGGATTGCTAATAAAAAGGATATAGTACTTAATAATACAGAAGAAACTCAGAAATTAAAGAGATAATAAAAATTTAAAGCAAATTAAATGAAATAAAAGCTTAAATAAGAAGAATTAATTATACAAAATATCAATATTAAGAGTAAAGGTTCAAGGAAGATGACATATAGATATATAATCAGAAAATTAAATGTGAGCTTAAACCTTTAAAAGGAAAAAAGCACAAATCTTTACTTCAATTTTTTCTGAAAGAACATCACATACAAGCATAGTGAACAATGGAAATAAACAAAGTCTGGAAAAAGGTGACTCAAGCAACATTAGGATAAAGGAAAAATAATTAGACATTGGATTGGTAAGGATCATAGAGAATAACTAGGACATAATGGACAAAGCAGAATAAATCAGGTAGAGAAATATATAGAAAAAAAGTATATCACTTAAAAGTAATAAGCGTAATATAAAACTAAGGTGCTATACAAGTACTAGAATAATATGGATTCAGCTAAATTAAAGAAAATAATAATGAGAACATAGAGAAGGAAAATAAAGTTAAGAACTGGAATGTATATAAGATAACCAGGAAAGGAATTAAAATTAAAAGTTGGAGAGTATTATCACATGAAAAGAAATAAGCTTAGGAACTGTTAATATAAGGAGAATTAAATCAAACATAGAAGAATTATGTAAATTCTTGCAGAATAAAAATATAGATCTAATCTTAATCTAAGAAGCAAATCATGGAATAAAATGCCTTATATTTATGAGTATAGAGCAATTTTAAAAGAGGGAAAGTAGCTCAGTAAAGGAATATCTTTTTTTTCTTAAGGATTACTCACAAAAAGAAGGAAATGATTGGATATAATTAGATTTAATCAGGCAGAAATATTTTAATGAGTTAGATTGATATGCATAAGTTTAAACAACAGGATAGTAATAGCAAATGTTTATGCCAACAACCACTGAACTCGGCCAACTTCTTCCTTTTTATGATGGACTCAGACAATTTTTACATATGAAAAATAGCATGGAAAATATAACATAAGGTGACTTTAATGCAAATATTCCACAGTTTTTATCTAAAAAAATTAATTCGGCAGGGGAGTAAGTACTAAATTTAATGAGAGAATTTGGATTAGAGTATAAAGATCCTTATCATTAGAACTTCCTCAATTTAGTTGAATAGGGGTTAAAGTCATAGCTGTTCTTCTGTTAAGACTTTATTTAGATAAAGTTATTCACATTAGTATGTCGTTTCTAAAAGCATTAGTTCAATATGTGTAATTAATTCTATTATTCTCTCTGAAGATTGTAAACTAGCTTACCTTGCTTGCAGCGAATTTCCTTCATTTTACTGCATTACTCATTTACAGATTAATTTTCCTAATATATTATTAAAATGATATCTTGGTTTTCTTGTATTTGCTTATCTAAATATGATGACAAAGATTTGATTAAATTAATTTTTCTTTTAGTCTGACTTATCTCCTAACCTTTCTTTGATAATTTTCTAGATGTTTAGTTTAACTTAATTTAAGTTAAAATGTTGTAAAAATCAGTTTCAGTAGTTCAATTTCTCCTGTATATGTCTCCTTCATGATTACAGTAGAGTTTTTTACTCTCTTTTTCCTCTTAAAGTTAATATTTTTTAAAGCACCAAAATTTGCAGCAATTTTTACATATGCTATTGATTATTGCAAAAATAGTATCATCTCCTAATTCTTATTTTTTAGTTCTGTTTTTGTTTTTCTTTGCTTTTCCTTTACAGTTGAGGTTATTTTATTCCAACTAGTTCTATTTCCATTTTTCTATTCTAGAAATTTTATTGATTTTAGCTTTTCTATTTTTCTTTCTCTATAATTAGTTTCCAATCTGTCGGCTTTAATTTTTATTTTTTATAACTGGGAATTTATATGAATGAATTATTTTTGTTAGTAATTAAATAATGCGTTTATTTCCCTATTTATGTCGACCATTCTTAAATCTAGCTTATCTTGGAACCCAGTGTTATTAACTCCGTCAACTTAGAGTTTTTCTTGCTGAGCTTCTTAACCTCTTCCTGGATGTTTAGTCCTACTTTGATAAGCTTTTCCATGCTCATTAGTCCGGAAGGATTGAATTCCGAGACCTCCTTGTTTAAGACGGACTTCGAATAATTTCCTCGGTTTCTCCCTCGAGGTAGATGTTAAAGCAGCACGAGTTTTTATTGTTGCTTTTTGTTCTCCTCATATTGTAGTTAGCCTTCTGGTCCTACTTCTTAGGAATCGTGAAGAATCCCTTCCTGAAATCCGACTTTTTTCTAGATACTTCATTATTTTCCATTTTTAATTATTTTTTAGCAGAACTAATTTATTTTTGACAAATAAATTACTCACATAAACTTAATCGAATTTAGAGAGCAAATTTTCTTAAATTATTTGTTTTTGAGTGTATTTACTTATAAAGTTTATTTATATTAATTAAGTGATCATAAGCTTTTTTAGTATTATTTATGCTATTTTGTTACTAAATATTTTGATCTTTTAACTTAGATTTATATAACTAAACTTATTTAAAGTTTTAGATTGTTTAAAAAATTTAAATCAGCGCCCTTTATTTTACATCCACCCATATAGTTAATAGTTCCTTTCCATCCCATTTTATCATATGTTCATTAACCTTCAAAAATATTTCCCCCTTTAAACTCATAAGTTCCATGACCATGCTTTGAATCGTTAAATAATATAATTTCATATGTGTCTCCATTGGAATAATAGCAAGTTCCTCATCCTTATTTACAATCTCTCTCTCATTATCCTGTATAGCTATCTCCTTCACTATATTTATAAACTCCGAATCCATGCCTTTAATCTTGCTTTCAGAATTCATAATAAATATCTTAATTTGCATAGTAAAGAATTCCTTCTCCATTTTTCTAATTTTCTTCTCAATAACCTTCATACTTAGACCCGTCGCTATAATAACATACTCTATATCCACATCTTAATCCATCAAGAATATCACCTTCATACTTTTCATTAATTTGATAGTTTTATTACCAAAAACCTTATTTTTAGTCTTTTATCCTTCATATTGACATCTTTAAATTTATATATTCCCTAACCATGTCTTTAATTTTCCCATCATTAGCCTTCATAATAATCACCATTAATATAAAAACAAATTCCTCAGCCTTACTTTTAATCATTTATTCATTAACCTTCATATTTAGTACCATTATTATATCATAAAATTCCTAATCCATTTCTTTAATAATTTACTAAATTACCATCGTAATAATTCCCATCTGGATAAGTTATTTTACCTTTACCTTCAGGTCTGTCATATATTCATTAACTTTTGTAAATAGTTCCATCTGGTTATTTATGTTCCCCAAATCCAAATCTTAGATTCATAAATCAATCACCTCATATACATAGAAATTTGCATAGTGGCATATTCCTTTACCCTATCTGAAGCCAATAATTAAGCTTCATATTTATATCCTTTTTCTGTAGTAAAAATAGCTAAGCCATGTCTTTTATTTTTAGAATATCCCCTTTGTACTTACTTTTATCTAAAAAAGTGATTTACCTTTAGCTTCAAGTTTGTAATTTGTGAATTATCCTTCAAAAAAGGTTGATTAGGAGTTCTGATAACTCCTAATCCAAATCTTTGATCCTTAAATAAGCATCGTAGAAACTCTTTTCTGAATAATAAATAAGAGCCTTTCCCTACCTAAAAGGAATAGTGCTTTATACTTAGCATAGCCATTAATATTTTGATCTTTGTACCTTTCAACAAAATTACTTAAAATGATTTACTACTCTTATCTTCTTTTTAAAAAAGAAGCATCTTCTAATTTTTAATTTCCTTTTTTACTAAAAGAACCACTTGACTATATTTAGTCTTTGCTCATTTTTAATTCTTAACAATTTTATCGTTTAAAATTTTGAGAAGATAAACACTTAAACTGGAAATAGAACCTTTAAACTTAAGATTTAAATAATAAATAAATGATTTATTTTTATCAATTTTACACTCTTGCCACTTTACTTTTATACTATACACTTTTATCTTAAATTTGAAATAGCTTTCTAAAGACTATAAATATAATTATAGTATATTTCTTTTTATGGATATTGCTTTTATTTTATATTTCAATTTATAAAATAATAAACTAGAGAGAACTTTCAAGATAATGGCTTTTAAGTACAATAAGGACTTTAATAAAGCTTTTATTTTATAGGCTTTTATACTCCTTCAATTTTGAATAGTGAGAAGATTATTTATTTTCTCCTTATAAGGAGATTTTTGGATGGCGAAGTTTGAAGTAACAGTTCTGCTAGCAGCTTTTTAAAATTTTAATAGTCTGAGTCTGCCTACTTTATTACTATTTTATATAATCCAAACTATTTTTTTCCTTTTAAGTTTTCATTATGTTTCCTATCTAGACTCTGTCTAAATTATTGCATTTAATACTCGATACTAAGTAGAAGAATCTTCGATTTAGAATCTTAACTTAATTACTTACCTTTAGTATTCAAAAATTTCAAAAAGTAATTCCTTTTTTAAGTCTTAATATTTCTAAATTTTCGCTGTTAAATAATCATTTAGTCAAGAAAAAGGGTTTATCTGGTACTATAAACTACTCTTAGAGGTCAATTATTTAATTCCTTTTTAAACCTTTTTTCTAGTATCTTCTATTAAACTTTTTTAATCTCGATTTCAATATTATATTTCATTCAATTTTCAAGTTTACTGTAAAGAAAAAAATCTATCAAGCAAAAGCAAGGTTATTATGATAAAACCTTTAGACTGTAAAGATGTTTATAAATTAGTCAAAATGAAATGTTAACTCTAGATATCAGCTATCTTGTTAACTAACAACTTTGGCCAATATTTCAATCCTATTTTCAAAATCAGGCTTTGATTTAACTATTTATTTCTCTGGTCTTTTACTCCCTTTATCTATGTAGTATTCAGATCTTAATATCTTGCTTCTTAAGCATTCTTTAATGAACTATTAAAAACAACTTTTCTATTTTTGGTTATTTGATAAAATGCTGAATTGTTGTCAAAAATCAAATCCTAAAATTCATTTCTAAAAACAATCATTTTTCCTAGCTAAATCGTTTTCCTCCTCTTTAATAAATTAGTTTTTTATAATTTTAGTTAGAGCAGTCTTTTCTTAGTTTTAAGCATGATACTTCTGATTCTTTAGTACAAGAATTAAAACTTCCCTTTCTTGCCTCTTGTAAACACGCAGCATGTTATTTGAATTTATACTCTTAACTTAAATCAGTTATTGGTAGATATGGTTCAGCATTTACTTATTTACTAATAGATAATCTGAATTTTATCAATCTTCTGATATTTGTCCCTTTATTAAATCTAAACTTAAACAGCAATTTCTTATTATGGCTAAATACTGAAAGGCCTTTCTTAAGCTGAAGTTCATTATAGCTTTTGAATTGTTTGAGTAAGAGTAATTGAAGTATCTATGCTTAGAATATAACTTACTCCGAAGAACTGATGTTGACTCCTTAGTTGAATATGAAAATTTAGTTACGATCACATAAAAATAGCTTGTGAATTTGTTTGATTTACTCCACTTTTCGTCAATCCTACAGAGTTGTTGGGACTTAAAGTAAGATATTAGTGCTTCAATTTTTTTCCTTCTCTAGCTATTTAACTTTTCTAAGACATTTCAGTTCCTTAAATCCCACTTAACTACTCATATAGTCTGACACCATTTTCCCTTAAATTGCCTTTAATTCTGCCTATTTACTATTAATTATATAACTAAAGCTTTTAATCAAATAAGTAATTAAAAGTATAAACTCTTATTTAAACAGCGTGATTGAGAGATCTCATCAATGACTGACTTTAAAGAAAAAGAGACAATACTAGCTATTAGCAGACCTTACTAATGAATATAATAAGCTAATTACTAATTTTCGTTAGACACAGGCTATAGTTCTGATATATAGCAAATGTTCTAATCACTGAGAATAAATTTAATAGCTATTATAAGAGTAAACTACTTGTAAGTATTTTAAAAAGACGGCAACATTAATTTGATATCTCGCTTATAGCATGATAGAGCAGCTAATAATTTATTTATACTGGAATATAAAAAGAAAACTTACGAACTATCAACATATTTTTAGAATTTTAAATATCAGTTAATAATAAATTAGTTGATACAAATTTACTTACGATTGTATATTTTAAACATGAGATATAGATTTCTTAATTATCTTTAATAAACTAAAAAAGTAAATAAAAGTAGTAGTTTATTTAGCTTCATGTTTTACTTCAAATTCCTTTTTATAAGATTCTAATTTTTACTATAACTCTTTCTCCATAATTCTTCGTGCTTGTGTATTTTTTTAATATTATTCACTCTTATTTTGAATTTTATTTCATTAAGTTAGGCAAGATGCTCCAAAACTTGCTTATAATTACTTATATTTTGCTTTTTTTGCTTATTATTGATTTTCATTCTGTAAATTTTATAAGCAACCTTATTTACTTATCGCTGAGAATTTTATTATTCAAAAGGAATAGCGAAAAATTTTTCAAATTCTACTGTTTTCTTTCACTCAGGAATTCCTTTTATTTAGCTCAGATTTTATTCTTCTAATTTTTGCTGTATAACATAAATAAAATACATTCTTATCATTTGTCACTCCATTTTCCAAATAGAATATTTTTAATGCTACAGCGTTAATATCCTACCATTAAGTGTCCATTAAGAAATATTCCTTCAGTCTTTTTGATAAACTTATCCTTTTTGTATATTCATATAGTTCCTTTTCCATTTTTCTGGTTCTACCTAAACTCTCCTATATAAATACTCTTTTCCTTATCTATCATTAATCCATACCCTTACATATGACCATAAACTACCTTAATAATACCAATTATTAGTTAGCAATTTCCCATTTCCATGAGGAAGGCCTGTTTTTTAATCTATCTGTCCAATATAATATTAGTTTTAAAAGATCTAGGTTGACTCTTATACTCAAAAAGCGGACTATTTTTTATCGTGAGATAAAGCAAATCCTTTAATAGATTTTAGTATCTTCAAAAGTTCTCAATTCATTCATAAATTTGGAATGCCCTCATCATCACCAAATTTTTACTCCTTTCCAAGCTTTATGCAAATATAGTTATCTTTAAGGTTTTAGATTTGGATGATACTTTAGTTCTGAGATTTTTGTTATTCACTACTTTGATTTTTTCTAAAAAGAAATCTTTACTTCTTATTCGCTTGAGGTAATTTGAGCCTTAATTTTATTCAGAGCTAGAAATTTAACTTTCACTATCAAACTACTTTTTATCTTAATACCCAATTATCTTTATTTACGTCTCTACTTTTTCAATATTTTAGCATACTCACCAATTATAAAGTTAAACAAAGTCAGGCCTGTATTCTTCTTCTTCTTCACAAAGCATTTACTCTAAAAGTTTCTTGAACTCTTAGTTTTATACATTTTCTAGTTTAGAAGTTAGCTTTTTATAGCTTAACATGTTTGAGCTTTCGTCAAAGTCGAGAGTAATCATATAATAAAATACTGCGCCTAAGCTTCAAACATCAGATTTAAAAGGATCTACTAGCTCATTTTTGTCTTACTTGTTTTTTAATACTTGTGGAGAAATAAAAAACTCAGTACCTTTATGTATATTTTCACGCATATTTTTTTGGAATAGACTAGAGATATCAAAATCTATAATCTTGGTTTGCATTTTCTCGTCGAAGACTAGATTTTCAGTCTTAATATCTAAGTTTACAACACCTAGTATTTACAGTTAATAAAAGCCTTGCAACTGTTCTATCCTCAAGAATAATAATTCTTATTCCGTAAATCCTTTTTACTTCCTTTTTCTTGCTATCAGTTCATTTTGAAGAGTCCCACCACTATAAAACTCTTACAATAAGTCAATCTAATACAATGACTTTTCCTTTTCCTACTCATTAGGTAGATCTAATCTTATTACATCTATAATTTTCGCTATTTATTTAATTTCAACAAGCTTTGGCATTAGAAGTATTTCTGAGCTTCTAAAGTCTTAAAGGTTAGTTTCTATTGACTTAGATCATACTTTCTTTTTAAAGTTAATATCTATCAAAACTCTAATAGTTTCATAGATGTAGAATTGTTTTTGTTCTATTACCTCAATATATTCCTTCCTTTTAAGTCTTTTCTTTATGTAATACTTTTTGAATATCTTATCTTCATATTGCTATAGTTTCTCTTGGTTGGTTAATACTTTATTTACTTTATATTAGGTATTAATTTAAGGATTTTCCAATCAATCTTTTTGATTATATTCAGGAGTAAATTTTTCTCCCTCAGCTGTCTCTATAAATTCTTTGAGGAACTATATTTTCCTCGGAATTATAGACGCTAGTAGGCTTTTAGTTTGCTAAATTATTTACTGCTATCTAAAATCCATCTAGTCTAAAATTTACGCCTCGAACTCATCTTGATAATAAAAAGAGGCTTGAGTATCAAAAAAATTCCTATAAGTTTCTAATACACGATACAATGTTTCCTGCTTAAATACCTTATAGATATCTGACTCCTAAAAATTAGTAAGGCACTTTTCACAAAATATGGAATGGATGTTGCTTATATCTCCTTTTAGCTATATCAATATTATTTCTTAAAAGCAGGAAATGTAGTAGTTACATAAGCATATCTTTATTATAGTTTCGAATCTCAAATTACAAAATTAACATTACTATCTGTATCCTCTTTCTTCTGGATCCCTTATTTTTTCACCTGGAAGAGGCCGTGATCAAGGATTAAGAAACTAAGGCTACTAGAAAGGTCACATATTTAGTTCAATATTCTTCTAGTTCTTGCTGAGCTTGTTTGGTATTAGATAATTAGACACGATTGTTGTCAATTAGATTTATAAAACAAATCTAAGAAAGTAAAGTATAAATAAAAGCTTCTAATTTCAGTTTAATAAGAATATCCTCTAAATTATAATTAGCATATAAGAGAGATATATGAAATGCTTAAATAATAACAACAAAGGCTTCAAACTTTGCTAGAGTCTTTAAGCTAAGAGAACGAATCATCATCGAATAGATATTCAATAGATTTAAATTTATAACATATTATAGCAGTAATCTATATCATCCTCTATAGAAAATAGTAAGTTGAAGGGTATTACAAAGTTCATGAAAGAAGCTGATTTGATTTAGCTTAGCAATCCTCCTTTATAGCTTTTTTTTAATTATAAGTAAAGTAAAAAGTTTGCTAGGTAGCCTATTTCTATTAATAACTATTCTCTATAAACTTGAATTGCCATTATAGGGTAAAATGGTAAATTAGTAATTACTTAAATTTTATTCCTTCCGTTTAGTTACTAAATTCCTTTTTTTACTAATATCCCATACTTTTACTTTGCAACTTTATATTGATATCCTGTTTAGAAATGCATTTAAGATGTTTGTCTCTTTCTGTATTAAATTGTTTGAGCTTTTATATTAACCATGCCAACCCTATTTTCTTTAAGTTGTTCCTATCCCCAGAACTCTTTTATTTAAGGGCTAATTATTCTCATTTTCAGTCTTTTCTCGATGCTCCTAGTCTGGTTATATTACATTAAGATTGCTTTTTAATTGTAGCAGTATTAGGGTTTTAATACTTTGTGCTGTTTCCATTTTATGTAAACTATTTATGATAATTTATGTGCTTGAGAATAGATTATCAATAAAAGCTATCATTTCGTACTAGTATTAATATATCATACTAGAAAGTTAAAATCCCTTTATGGAATTATCTTATACAGATTAAAAGGCTAACAGTGGCTTATATAGTTCTAATCTTCAACCGCGTTTTCCAAATAAAGATATCTGAATAAAATTAATTTTCTTGCCTCCATTTAATCTTGGTATTTTTACCAAATAATATAATCGTTAAATGAAGTGTCCCAATATGAAAATTCATCCATTTCTTGGAGTTTCTATACTAAGAAAATATCAGAGATAAAACGAAATTACAATCTTCCATAAATTTCTTCTTTAATACTTATCCCAACATTACATTCCTTACATTTTCTTTCTGCTATATATATAAAATTCCACTTTGATTACTAGAACATGCTTAGACTATCACATGCCTTTAGTCATTAACTATTACCTTTTTAACTAAACGCTCAGATTCTTACAAAGAGGTGCTTATAACTGGGCTCGTTTGCATCTTTCGTTTTTAAAATTTTATTTTCTGATTATTGATCTTAAATCCTCAGTAGAGGTCACTTATTCATAATTTTCGTTTCAAGTTTCCTAGAATAAAGTAGTTGTACAAAAGAACTTAAGGACACTTCTAAATACCACTTTCTGCTTAAATGGTTTAAAAATAAACTGCTATATTAAGGTAATTTAAGGGAGTGAAGATAGTCTAATTTGCTGATATATTAGAGGAATGAGAAAGAAGCGGTGACTAAGAATTAGTCTTTATATCCCACAGGAAAACACTAGAAGCTTTTTAAAGCTGCTAATGATAGATCTTCAACGAATTTTGTTTCAGTAACTGAAGCTACCATTCTTCTACTTCCAAACTTATATCTTTTTATTAAGCATAAGAAAAACATAAAACCGAACCCTCACAAGATCTAATGAAATTTTCAACATAATAACAAACTAGTTAATTAGTGAACTAAGATTAAAAAAATTAGGTATTACTATAAATTATGATTCGTAAGAGCAACAGAAGAGAGATATGGAAAAGCGTTAGCATATGCGGATGATATAGTAGGAATTTTTCATACGGATTAACTGAAAAACATTATTGATATACTATAAAATTGATAAAGTAGATATAGTATGGAAATATCTGACAAAATTAAATGGAGGATATGAAACGGAAAGCATATAAAGTTTAAACTATCAGAATTAACTAAATAGAGATAGAAAAATCAAGATAATTCAAATATTTGGGACACTAAATTCACGAAAACATCTCATTCTAAAAATACTTAGAATGAAGAATAATGGAATGCTTTAAAAGTTAGACATGAATTCTGAATAAACTAATAATAAAAAAAAGAATAGCAACATATAATGCCTGATTATTCTAAAATCTTTCGTAAATTATGGTTATGGTAGCGAATTTATCCCATTTACGGAAAAAATAGCGGATACGAAAAATTAAGTAAACTAGAAATATTTGAATGCAGATCGCTGAGAGAAATCACAGACAGACCTTTTTGTACTTAAAATGAAATAGTAGAAAATGAGCTCTAATTTGTAAAATTTTAATTCTATCTATGATAAAGAATTATATTTAGAAAAAATTATTACTCAATTAGAATCAAATAATGGATGGGTAGCTTTGCAAATAAATGAAGAGAAACAATTACTTGTTCAAATATACTCAAGATAAGTAATGGAAAAACTATAGATTAACGATCAGATACTAGTGCAAGACTAAAGAATGAAAAAGAAATTAAAGTAATAATATAAGAAGCAATTAAATTCCATAATAGTGTGAAAACCATGAAAAAAAAGCTAGAAATGATAATCTGTCAAAGATATAGATGCTGATGAATAGAACAATTTGTTCAAGGACCTCCAAACTATCTAAGATATAACAAGCATAGTAAACAAGAAATCAAATATCTTTTTAAGTTGACGGCAAATTGTAGTGGAGCGGCATAGACACTGAAAGAGAGATACCTAATAGGCAACTCAATTTGTTAATTATGCAAAAATGATAAAGAATATGGGAATCATATAATAAAACATTAATAGAATACTAAGAAGAAAGAAAACTATTCATTTAAAAATTACATAACATATAATTCAATAATTATATAACCTGAGAAAATTTTCTAAGTTTTGGCTTAATAGAAATTGTCTAAGGAAATAATAAATTTGAATATTTTATACGATCCATAGAAATATAACTAAGAACATAATAAATAAAATCATAAGGGAATTCATCAATGATATAATGGAAAGAGAAAAGAAGGTTATTTTAAAAATTATACCTTTCTTTAAAAACATTGAAAAAGGCTACAGAGTAGGCTCCAATGAATATACATAAATATTTAACCAACTTTCGAAGGACAAAATTTAAAATGCTAGATTAATAATCAATTTTAGAACAGCATTGGAAAAAACTAAGAAGAAACAAAAAAAAGTTTACTGATAAACTGGCGATGGAAAAAATGTAGTTAATATAAAGAAAGCAAAGTCTAGGAAATCGAATATACTTATTATAGAATAATTGATTTAGAAAATTGACTCATATCTTTTTAGTGAAATGATGATGGGCCTCATTCAAGAAGAGATAGATCAAGAAGAGGAGAAGTAAAAAGATACAATTAAAGCGGAATGTATGCAAGAATATATAAGCATACTATTTCGTGGAAAGCCAAATAAAAGTGACTCCACGTTAATATATTATTATTATTATTATATGTTTATTATGTAGATCCTTACTTTCTTGATATTCCTTGCTCTTCTATTAATATTCTATTAACGATTTTTAATTAGGATATTAAGAGAAAACATATCACTCATTTTGCAAAGTTTTTTTGATTTTATTTTTTTTAATTTTATGTTTCGTAATGATGTGAATAGCCTGGCTGTGGGTTTATTACTGCAAAAACTATTAATCAGCAGATTTCGTCAAATATTCTACTTGGTATTTGGTAACTATTGAGGTGTATTTGAGATCATTTCTAATTTTTTTCTTTTTTTCCTTTCTTGTAATTAATATTTTAATTACTTGATAATGATATTAGTGAAGAAGTTATATAAATTTATTATATAGTATATAGAAATATGTATTAAACGAAAAGATAGAGAATAGATACTAGAAATGCTACTAGGAAAATGGAATTAAAAAATTATAATATTGATGGAAGAAACAATAACAGAAGCTCTAAAGCAAATAACACCATGAAAATAATATTGAAAACAATATTTAAAAATAAACTGCTATAACAAAATTTGAGGATTCTATTCTTTAGTTTCTGTATTCCATTTATAAAGATAAGTAACTAGAATTAAAATATTTAAAAGTTTAAAAGTTAAAGCTAAGCTTTCTCTACTTTCTTAGTAATATTTATGAATTTTCTCTTCCTCTTTCTCATTTTTTAAGTTATTAACAATTTTCTAGATGTAGAAATATTTGAAGTTTCTACTTTAACTTCAGTGTTGAATAATTTGCTTTAAATGAAGTGAGGCATGTCTTCATTTGAATGTTCTTGAATGATTTAACTCTATTAGTTTATATCCTTATTAATTTCTATCTACAAATAAAAAATTACTATTGGATATTGTGTTACATCTACAGGAGAACAACTTTATAACTTTGCTTTTTATTATTCAGTTTAATAAGTCCTTTCTATAAGATTATTAAAATCTTCTATTTCCATTTATTATGGTTATTTATAAGAAATCTCAGCTAAAGGATTTTAGTTTTATGTTGGCTTAAAGAAACTTAAGGAATTTTACTCTTCTTCTATTTTTATTTTTCTAGCTTAAGCTTTTTATGTTTTTGATCTTATTTTAGTAATAATTTTTATAGCTAAGCTCTTAATTGAAGCAAAAAGGCATACAACTAAACTTGAAAGTACTAGAATGTTTGATGTTATAACTATCATTTAACCAAAGTTTTAAGGAGTTTTTGAGTCTAAGGAACTTAGCCCTGTTTATTATTCTTAATCATCCACAGTATAGAAATAAAAATTGAAAGTATAGCTTATTGACAGTAATATCTCTAAACAACACTAGAAAAAGTTTATTCGCTTATCTTAAAAAGGTTTAATCCTTATGACGTAGACAAGTTGAAGTAAACTTAGGGCTATACAAATGATTACTTGAGATAAGCAGTTATCTTATATGCAAACTAAGGTAACTGACAATATAAGTCTTCTTATTAGAAAAAAGGGATAAAAGAGTAAGGCTTTTCTCTCTAGTTTCAATTCATCAAAAACAGGATAATACTTCAGAAAGTAAGCTTCTATTTCTTCCTTTTAGTCTTCATTTTCTAAATTAATTCTATTCAGAATTTTAAAAAACTTGGACACTATTTAGAATAAGCGAACTATCATAAACATTTAAAAACCCTATAATTAAACATTACCAAGCAAAGTCAACCTGCTATAGTATTCATCGAGCTATGACCATCCTTCAAGCTAGAATTGCTGATTTAAAGGAAACTTTAGTATCCTAACTTTAAGCTAAAAATTAAATGCAAACTTATTAAAAGTCTGTAATGTAAATATTTTTATCTCACTCTAGATAAAGTCTTGCAGTAAACAAATTTACCAATAATAAATAAAAGAAAGTCACTAAGCAGAACCATTCCTAGGACTATAAAGTTTGGGAATGTATTAGCAAGAAAATCGCTTTCTTCTTTAAATTTCTCTAAATAATCAAATTGCATCAACTAAAAGTTAGCATCAATCTTTAATTATTTTGATACTAATTAAAATAAATTTTTGCTTTATTAATAGTAATAAGCTTATAGAACATTCGGCTTTGAAACTATTATGTATGAATTTGTATAAAGCAATTCATCAGCTTAAAAAAGCTAAAATACATTTCCTGAAGATTATGATGATTAGGAAACTAAACTACTAGCAGATGTGGTAGCTAAAGCTAAAGCGTAGCCTATGTTTTTTACTTATTGGCTTCACTCAATAGCCTGCTTTTATTAATGTGATATGTTAAAACTATCTATGGTTATTTCTTAGAATTCTTTGTCTTAATCATTATTCTAAGTTTAATGGTCTTAGTCTTCTTATTCTGATTCATAGTTTTCTTCTATATCTTAACTTTAGTAGCAAGTATTTCTCTCTGATATAATAAAAGGTGAAAAGCATTCGTAACATATGGTTCCATCTTCCGAGCATTGCTTGCAATTATCGATTACTTGACTACAAGGGTGACATATTGATGTGTTCTAGTGATCTTATTCTGTGGCTGGGCATTACTGTACACAAGTATTAGAGGATATTTTAAAGGTTAGACATTTTAAGCATTGATCTTAATGTTGGCAAGAAATACAGTTAAAATGTATTTGTTAACATGATTTGCAATTATTAGTTTCATCTAAATAAAATCCACTTTAACATTCATAGCATTGCTTTATGTTTTGATGACATTTATAGCAATTCTCTATCTCTTAGTTACAAGGTTTGCAAACTTAATCTCAATCATAATCTTATTCTGTTTCATCACATTTGATTTGACATTTTTTTTATGAAAGATATAAAGATTTACATTATAAGCAAACTTTTTCATCTTAGCAAATAGCACAATCTTATATTATTTCTTCACAAGCAACACATTTATCTCCTTAAACAAAAAGATTACTATAACATTTATCACATACTAGCTTTCCATTGTTTTCGTGACATTGTTCACAATCATTTATTTCTGAACTACACAGTTTACAAATGTTATCTTTATTTATGTCTTATTCATATTCTGAGCATTCATCTATGCATTCATTTTTAGATACCTTCTTATCACAAAACTAGCAAATATTTTAAGCATCGTAGTAGTAATTTTTTAAGCATTCATCAACACATTTACCATTTTAAGACTTTTTAGGTGCAAAGCATTTTTAGCATTCATTTTATGTGCAAAACTAACAACCTTCAATACTTATGCTGCATAACTCACATTAATCAAAACTCTTTATCAAATACCCACCTTCACAAACCAAGCATTTACTTCCATCTTCAGTACATTCGATACAATTACTTAATGCAGAGCTACAGAGCCCACATATTCTATCATTATCTTTATCTTATTCTGTAATAACACACTTAGAAACACATTTATTACCAAAAACTTTTCACGGATAAGCGCATTCTCTGCATCTTAACTTATTAGAACATGAAACACAATTTTCATCTATTCCACTACAAGGATAGCATAAACCATCTGCTTCTAATATATAGTCTGACATGCAGTTATAACAAACATCTCCAGAGCTTGAACATAACTAGCAGCTTTTAATTTAGGAGCTACAATTTTAGCATCTTGAGTCTTAATCTTTGTAAGTTCCAGAGGGACAATTTTCGACACATTGATTATTATATAGATAAAATGATTTTAAGCATTATTCACAAATCTGTCCTGATATAGAACAAAACTAGCAGTATTTAATTTAGGAGTTGCAACTTTAGCAAGTTTAATTATTATCTTAGTAAGTTCCTTAAGGACAAGTTTCTAAACATTAATTGCTATATAAATAATAACCATCTAAGCACCTCTAACAAATATCACCTGAGCTAGAACAAAAATTGCAGTTTTTAATTTTTAAATTGCAACTTTAGCATGTAAAATCTGTTTCTTCATAAGTATTTGAAAGACAAGTTTCTAAGCATTAATTGTTATATAAAAAAAGTTTATCTGAACATTGATAGCAAATAACTCCATCTTAAGAACATTTTTAACAGTTTTAAATTAAAGTGTAGCATTATTTACATTATTAGTCTTAGATATAATATCCTTACTCACATTCTAAGCACTATACATCATTACAGTTCTAGCAGTTACTTCATAACTATTAGCAGGCTTAACATATTCCATCATTATCAGCGTCTTACTCATTACTTTAGCATTAATCTAAACATTTCTTATTTGTAAGTTTTTTACCATTCAAACAAGAATTACAAGCAGAGGAGTTACAACTTACACAATATTAGTCATATATTTAGCAAGAAATACACTTATTATTAAGAAAATAAGATTAGTTTGAGCATTTATTACAGATATCTCCCAGTTGATTACATTCTTCACAGTTAGTTAAAGTTGCATTACAGAAATCACAGTAATTATCATTGTCACTATCTTGCTAAGTACTAGGACAAGTTTAGTTGCAAAGTTTTTCTTTATTAATTTTTAATGCACACACACATTAGTCACTCTAAAATGTTCAATTCTAGTAGCATTATAAACAATTATTTATATTAGTTCCAAAGCATTCGAAACAATTAGCATGGCATTAAAGAGATGGCAAAGAAGTAAATCCTTGATAAGGCTGATTTAGCACAGTTAATCAATCTTAAATTGATAAAAATAGATTTTTATAGTACCTTAAAGAAAACTAATATCCTATATAATTAAAATTTTATAAGAAACTACCCTAATAAATAAAATTTGTTGAACTAAACGCAATTATGGATATAATATTTTTAGATTATGCTTGTAACTAATTATCCATTTTTGAATGAGTTATATAGGTTGTAACTTGTCCAGTTTAATTAACTGAAACGGATACAAATACTCAAATATCACTAACAAAAGTAACATTATTATATATTAACTCTGGGATGGTATTCGTTCACATTTGGACTATAAGCTTAGTATAATTAGGCTTAGTTTATTATATAGCAAGTTCAAAAAAGTTACTTGAATCTTTATATAAATTTATGAAAACTCCTCAATTATTTGTATTTTATGTATCTTAATCGAATTTTAACCAGGATGAAATACTAAATTAAGTTTATCCAGAAGGATCAAAACCATATCCAGAAAACGATTTCTTAATATTTAGAACAGCAGTGGATTTAAAAGTTGGAACGTTAGGATCTAAAATATCGAAGAATTCTAAGGCTCCAACTTAGAATATTATGAGTAGAAAAGCGAGAAGGGCTTGCAATGACATTTATAAATAAAACGGTAAGAAATAAATTTAAATTAAATCTCTAAGTTTAGTTTAATAGCCTAATGCTTATTAAAGTCATTCGTTTATAAATAATACTCTTTAAAAAATAATCATCAACGTTATGTTTATATTTAATATGGAAATCAGAATAAAGCTACATGTATAACTATTAATTATGGCTCTAACTAATTGCATAGCATCACTACATCAATAAAAAGTTAGAAAAATAAAAAATGAATAGTAGATTAAAACTATAAGCAAGTACTAACTTTTTATTATACAATGATTTTTGTATACAAATATGAGTTATATAGCTATTAACTTATCTTAGCTTATGGAGTATTATAAACTAAATTTGTTTTAATTTAGATATAAATTAAATAAAGGTAATTGTAATACATCAGTATACTAGAATTATTAGACTATTTATCATTAGATCTAGCAATAGAGTGTCTAAACTAAGCTGTGCTTTTATATATAAGAGCTTATTTTATTTTATCATATTATATTTTTATACGATTAAGAGGTTTACTAAGGAAAAATAGAAATGCAGTTATTTGTAATTGAATATACTTATAGGCAGATAAGCTCTTTAATTATGTTAGATATAAATAATTTTTGAAGGATGATAACTCAAAATTCAAGTTTAACCAATCATTGAAAATAAGTTATGAAGATTAATGCTTTAAAAGAGCTTTAAGCAACAGTTATAGAAAGGCATATAAATAAAATGCAGGAAGGAATGGGCTTTAAAATTTGTGATCCATTTTGCTACTAAAAATAAAATCTAGTCACTCACTACTAGCGATTTTTGTGGATTTTTTTAAGAAAAATAAATAGAAAACTGAGTTTCTGAGCTCGATTTAAAGATTTTCCATAAAAGTTGACGATAAAAATTAATATTGTGACATTGGAAATCGATTAAAGATCTCAGCTAAAAATAAAAGGGACATAGATAAAATGACCTCACCCTAAGAAGATGAATATATATCAAGAAGCAGCTAAAATTTAAATTGCAATCTTAAGTTCATAAGAGCAATATATTATTTAATCTTCTACTAAATTATGTAATTAGTTTTTAAAAGGCTATAAGTACCAATCTAATAATTAAAAAGTTACCTCTTAAAGTATCTTAGTGAAGCAATTATAAATCATATATGCTTTCTTTGCCAGATCAGTTGCTTTTAAATTGCTACCAACTTTTAAAACTTGATTTTATAGTATTAGCAGAAACTTCAATCCTTTTTAGAAGATATCAAATAAGAAAAACGCTTAGTTTAAAAAAATTTTTGATTACCAAATCTTACCTTTAATCATCAAATTCGATTTAATTCTCCAACCTAATATTCACTAGAAGCCTTTAAAAGTTAATCAATTTGAGTAATAACTAATATTGATCTTAAGGCTATAGATAAAAATGACATTAGATCTAGCATTCAGCTCTTTCTTTTTTATCATTTTGCATAATCTCTCCTAGAGTCTCTAACTAAGAAGCTTTATAATAGCTTAATAAAGTTAATTTTTTGCTGATTAAGTATATTTTAGTTTTAATAAAATAAGTCTACTCTACACTTCTGGTTAAAGTCTGAAAAGACTTCTGTAAATATTAAATCAATAGACTAAAGCCAGAGACATTAAGCTAAGATTGATGCTTATTTAATTCTGCTATTAAAAGTAAAGAAAGAAAACACTTTAATTTTACTTACCAGTAAAAGTGTATTTCTAGTATCTTTTAAGTCTAATTTTAAACTCTTTAATATATTTAAAAGTAGAGGAATTATAAAGTAGAGAGATAGAGTTTTCAGTTACATTGTGAATAGTTTGCTTAAATATTAAATTAATGAATTTATATATTTTACTAAGATTTTTATAAAGACTTCTACTTTAAAATTTAAGTAAAATGGCTCTGCAGACCTTAGTGATTAAACTATTAATAGTACCATTTAAGATCAACCCAACTCTTTCTCAAATACACAAGCTTAGTAGTAAAATTCGCTGCTCTGCTAACTATCCAATTAATTCTTCTTTAAGTAAATCAATTGCGGTAAGTGAGTAGAAAAGAAGACTTTAGACAGCATTTTCTAGACTCTTAATCTTAGTAATTATACTAGCTTGCTTGACTCTTGTTCCTTTTTACATTTCACGTTATATTTCACAATTCTTAAAAAAAGGAACTCATGCAAGAACAAGGACTTTGGATTTACTTTTTTGTCTTTATAAGTTTATATTTATCAATTATGTTCCTTACAATACACGGGCTTAAATAGCATAACCAAAGATATAAAATGAAGAAATTATGAAGAATAAGGATGTAGATCAGAATAATAATAAGAAAATAAAGCAAAACACTGATGAAAAACTTATGCAAGTATCTCTTATATTCAATGAGATTCAAAGAGCTCTATTTGATAACATAATATCACTGTTTTAGATACTTGAACTAATACTTTTTATCAGAAGAAAGCAACATTTTAATTTCAACAAATGTAACTGATTAGGACAACTCGACAATGGCATTAAGAGCCTATTTCTTAATATCTTTTGATAGCTTAAAAGCTCAAAATAATAGGTTCCAACTTTTCCTACCATGCAACCTAAATTCGAAAATAATAATTCGAATGAAACAGCAAAGATATGGAGGGACGAATACTCAAATTTCAATAGATAGCAAAAGAACAAGTTAATTATAATTAAAAGAACTCAGTTCAAATTATTGGAGAGAACGAAAATTAACTACCAATACAGTTAAATCCTAGAAATTACGCAAGTCGATTAACTAGAAAGAATAAAAACAAAATGAAGATATCAGTAACTGAGAAATGGTGTTGCTTACTTCAGTTTCTATATACAAAAGCAATTCAGACACTAAAATCCCAATACTAATGATATTATAAAGGAGATTAAAGTAAAATAGTTTCTTAGACAAGTTAGTGAATATTATGAATAAGGTATACCTAATTTTAAAATACTTCCGACTGGTATAATATTAATAGATTTTTTGAAGCATCAAAATCTCTAGTTACTTATAAAGAAAGTTAGTTTGATACTTAGAGCTTTTCTTCTTATCTTCTAAATAAGATTTTTCTATAAGATCTCAAGATATAATTCAATTACTTTACTAAGAATTTCTTCTATCCTTAACTATCTTTAATTAATTAGGTAAAAGAAAGAATTTTATTTAATTACTCCCTAAACTTAGCATCTTTTAATCTATTATTTAACTATCAAGGTAATAGAATGGAAGAATTTTAATTTCCTAGTTAATTATAAAAATCGCTGGAAGAAGTCAAAAAGAGACTACAAATTATTTTCAGGTCTTAAAGAAGTTAGCCAGTTCAGTCCTATACTAAACTACAGCCTATCAGTTGGTTCCTTATGTCTTTATTTAGTTCTATTTATTTGATGTAGATTATCGATCCTTATTGCCTCCTATTACTACTTTCTAAATATCTCTCTCTATTATCTCATAGGTCTTAATAAGCTGGCTTTCCTCTTTAGCTTAGTAATCTTAGGACTATAAAGAGAAACTTCGACTTGAAGCAGAAAACTCAAGATTTGTAGTAGGGAAAAATAAATAGATCTGAGAAGATTCCTTATAATCTATGAAGTAAATAAGTAAAACTGACTGAATTTCCTTTTTATGAGCAACAAAGATAAGTATAAAATACAAAAATACCAAGAAAATAATTCTTTCAGCACTAAGTTGAGGAAGATTATATGTTAGTTAGATGAATAGTATCTATAGATATTGAGCTATTTTCTTTAATTCTAGACAAATGCTTCATCATTATGAAAGGAATAAAAGATATTAGAATTATATCAAAAAGAATAGGGCCAAATATTAGAAATCCTTGATGTTCTTCTCGTTAAATTATATAAAGCTTATCTAGCTTTATCACGCTACTTTCTACATTTATTTATGTAATAAATGTTTCATATAGCACACTAAGAAACGAGATAAATAACATTAGTAGAGTGATTCTGATACCTCCTACACAAATGAAAGGCAACTTAACACCAAAAAATTAGTCTTTATTAAAGCTTAGCCTGCTGAAAATACTATCAGCGGATTCTCACTGTTGGATCTTGCTTCTGTCAACAAGTTTTCGATTCTGTTTTCTTTAAATTAACTTCCAGCTAAACTAACTAATTCTGCTTTAAGGATTTTAGATTCTAATACTAAGTAATTTTTATTTAGAAGCTAGAAAAACTAAGTTTCTTAGATCCTAAAATACTTTATTAGCTTAAACTTTTAAATGAAGTAGTCTTTATAAAAGTAGTGGCTATTATAGTAAAGATAAATAATAGGTTTATTAGAAGCATAGAGATAGTAAAATAGGTAAATTAAGCATTAATAAGCTTAGTTTATATATAAGAGTCTATCTTTTTAATTAAGCAGTCTAGACTTACAATGATTAGCTTACCTTATAAAAATAAATTTAAAGCTAGAAAATCTCTTAAGTACTTATGATTAAATCCTTTGATTATAAATTATAATAATCCTTCTAAATATCATTAATAGGTATAAATTAACTAGTTCCATTAATTAAAGATAAGCTTTATTTGATGCTTAATATACCTAAGAGGTATCTAATATATTCTAAATAGGTTAATCTAGTTATCTTATAGAATAGTAAAAGATACTAAAGATACAAAGATAATAAAGATAGTAGTAGAGTATATGGTAAGTATAGCTTAACTATCTATAATGTAATAGTATCTTATACTATTGCAGCATTCATACCTTAGTCCTTATGCCTTCTTTAGTTTACCTCTATTTAATTAAACTGCTTTTATACTTACTAGTTCATTAGAACATTCTTATTTCATTACTACTATGCCTCATTTATTTCAATCACTTTATAAATATTATAAAAGTAACCTAAACCAGATTAAAAATACCAGGCACCTCCTGATTCACCATACTTGGGTAAAACAGAAGCAGAATTTTGGAAAGAGATATCTGATTCTAGTGTTTAGCAAGTAACTAAAGGCTCTTAATTATAAGTAAATAGAATCTAATAGAACATTTTAGAATAAGAGTAATAACTATGTCAGAGCAGGTAAGAAACCAGACTGCTTATTTTGAAATCATTTATTAAGAGAACTTTCACTATCTTACAGTTGTTTTAGAAGAGCAGACTTATGCTTAAAATTAATCTAGCTTCGTCTTTAAATTTCAATCCAGAGGTTAATTAAAGACTGAGCTTTAATGAACCTATCAAGTAAAACAATAAAAATATCTAAATAAATCAAGATTCAATAAGAAGAAAAATTAACTAAGACTTAAACAAAATAAGTTCAAAAGCTAAAGAAATGAAAAATACTACAAACAATCTAACATTTAATTAAGCAATCCAAAAATTTTTATTATTTACGAAAGTAAGAAAATCTAAGTTTAGAAAAAGACTTTAGAATCTCCTGACTCAAAAGAATAGGATTATATGAAATATAATGAAAGGACTAAACGTTAATCCACAAGGAATCTATATAATGTTAAAAGTAACAATATGACCTTCCTAATTGTATAGTGCTGATTGTTTAATTAGAGCTTGGATATAATCATTCACTAATATAAAAATAAAGCCAAAAGATGGTTAATATCAAAGAAGATAGCAAACTAAGTTTAAAATTAAATATATTAATTCTTAATATTTTTATTGATTAATTTCCTAATAACAAAGATAGACTCTTGATGTAAAATTAGCACATCTTCATTATATAAAAACAATATTAAAATGATTTTTTAACTTCTAAATTATTATAAGTCTAATAAAGTATCAATGATAATACTTCTTTATACTTTTACTAAGTTATTTTAATTTTAAATTTAAAGATTTTAGCTAAATAGACATTTATAGTATTTTAATATTTATTAATAGACTATTACTAATATCTTTATAAGTTACCCTTTTAATAATAGATTTATCTTATTATTATTAAACTTACTAAAGTCTAGCAAATTATAAGATATTAAGATATTAAGTTTGCTAATATCCGCTTCTCATTTTATACTAATATCAAATATACTTATGATTGATATTCTAATCTAAGCTTTATGAGCTTATCCTTTATTATGTTAAGTTTTTTATTGCTAGAGTCTAATTTAAATAGCTATACGATAGCATTCGATTATTTTCATATTTCTTAATCAGTTCAGAGTAATTCCTTTCTTATTGTAGAAATAAAAGTTGCTTGGAATATGCTTTATTTAAAGCAAGTTCTTTTCTTTTAAAGGCTTAATTATTTGAAAGACTTATGGTTCAATTCAAATCTTCAATTTCTTCTTTTTCTCTACCCAGTAACTTAAGGGAATCTTCTTTAATTGCAAAGGCAATATTCAGATCAGGATTTACTTTGATAAATATGTTAAAGCATTCTGTAGCTTCATCATATTTCCTAATCTTCTTACTGTTGTTCTTTTATAACTACAGGCAATAACATTATTAGGATTTACCTAAAGAGCTACATTAATCTCAGTAGCTTCTTCATTCTTATTTAAGCTTCTCAGTACAGTACCTTTACTACAATTAGAACCAACAAGCATAGGATCTAGTCTTATAATATTGCTCAAGTGCTTGATTTCTCCTTCAAGTTTATTAATCTTTAATTAAGCAAATCCTACATTATACTGAGCAGAAGCAAAAGGAATTGAGGTTTATAGGTTAACTATAGCCTTGAATCTCTTCTTGACTGTTTGTTGTAAAGTAATTGGTTATTAGAATAGAATGTAGCTAAGGATTAAGCTTAGTAGATAAGGTAGAAAAGTAATAATGATAATAGCCTTGATTACTATAGCTCTCCTTTGTATGGTATAGGTAAAATAAATTGAAAGAGCATTAAATCTATGATCCGTATTTGATTTTTGAAGTAAGTTGGCTGTGAGTAAGTACTGAGAAGTAAATAATTAGTATCTGTAGGTATAGTTGTTTACAAAAGGTTGTTGGTAATTTGTTAGAAGCATAGTAATTTAGCTGTATTATATAATAACTAAATATTAGATTTAATTTGATATTATATCTTAAATATCTTAAAGCTGATTAGATTATAGTATTAATAGCTTTAATTAAAGTAAGCTATACAAGCTTGTTAATATACTTAGAATTAAATTAAAGTTATTTCATTATAATAGTTTACTATCTGCTTAACTAATTATTATCCTGGCTATTTACATTTCTTAGCTCTTTAGTATTATTAATCACTATTTAAATTAAAATATCCATTATATCCTTCTTAGTTTGTCTGTATTTTATTATATTGCTTAGCTATTATTAAGGATATAAGTAACTAGTTATTAAATAGTACCATTATAGTTATATATTAGCTAGTTAGTATCTTTAGTTATTATACTTCAATAGATTCTACAAACCTAACTAATACCTTTACTAAACAACTTTAGTTCTATACCTTTATTTACCTAACTTACTGCTTCTATCTTCATCAGACTTAAAACCATTTTTACTAACTATAGAGATATTGCTTGGGATTATATATTAAGAGTTAATTTGCCTTAGATCCATTTTCTTACCTTATAACCATTTACATATTACTACCGCTCCTTTAGATCCTCTTCTTCACAATAAATGCAATCTCTTTTACTTCATAATTTAAGACATATGATACTTCTAAAAAGTCTACTATCTTTACTTTAGGCTAAATAGAAGATTATTTAGCAAAAGACAAATAGAGACTAGAAAGTTGATAGAGAGATTCAATAAAACAAGATAAGTTTGGATATAAAGAACAGAATTAGGAATTGCTTAGCTAAGGAAACAACCTGCGCCAATAGAATTTTTGCATAGTAAAATGCTAGAATAGTGCTATAAAATAATTATCTACTACTAGAGTATTAACTATTATAATAGCTTAAGCTAGTAGATATCTTTAACATTAGTAATCCTTTGCTGCCATATAATATTAATGATACCAATCCAGTCTTTAATTATAATTAATACTAAAGAATATAACTTTTAAGTCTAAAGCTTATATTTTTAAATATCTTATAATATGAGTTTGCTTATTATGGACTAACATAATAATAATAAAATAATCTTAAATAAATAAGTTTTCTAGCTAAAGAGAAAATGATTCATTTATAAAGATATTTAATTAAAGCTAAATTAATATAAAGAATAAGCCAATTTGATTTATTTCGTTTAATTATACAATAACTTAATTATAATAGCTAATCCTAAGAACTTAAGTCTAAATTAAAACTGGCTTTTATAATGTAACCATTTTCTTTGTACTTGCTAGCTTTTATAAAATTAATAAGCTTGCTTATAGATTTAGCTTCTAAATATCTAATAAAATTTAGCTTTTAAAAGTTTATTATTTACAATTTTAAAGTTTATCATTATGCTTTAGAAGGTAATAGTAAAGTTTCTCTGAGTATTTGGATTGAATTTAACCTAAGAGCCTGTTATGAAAACATTAATTGATATTTGGCAAAATTTGGTAAATTATAAGGAATAAAATCTTATCCTTTATCTAAAATTTCTATGTTTTTGACACTGTTAGCAGAGATAAGAGTTTCTTAGTTGAAAAATATAAAAAATAAGATTACTATTGAGAGAACAGGAACGAGATGCTTAAAATTTACTAATTTTCATTGTCCTTTTTCCATATAATTAAAGTTCTAAGTTTGATTCTTCCTCATTCTGAATTTCTTTGCTTCATCTTCTTAACTTATTTTTCTTTCTCATTATATTCCTCATTTTCTTATTCTTCAACCTTCTGTCCAATTGAAATGATCTTAATATATCCTGATTAATTTGATTTACATCTGTAATAATTAGGTATTTTGGGTTTTTCTATTGATATGGCGTTCCATTACATCAATTAAATAGTTTCATATCTGATATTTGACGTAGTATATTTAAAGGTTTCTAAATGTGAGTACAGGTTAGAACTTATTTAATTAGATATAAACTTTCTTCAGACTATGCTTCTTGATATTGAATGCCTTTCTATGTTTTTTTTAATATTTGGTATATCTAAAGACTTAAATAATTCATATAATTAAAATCTTTCATGGATTGCTTCAAGTATTAATGATTACAGTAAAATATTCTTAGATATCTTTAGAATAGCTAAGCGTTTAGTCAAGGAAATTCATTTATTATCTTTAAAGTTTCAATCATTTAGACCATAAAAAGCATATCTAATTCATATATCTATTTTTATAGTAAGGGAGTAGAATTATTTAATAGATTATATAAGCAATAACATCTAGTCTATAGTTATCTGGCACTCCATTTACTAGTTAATACGTCAGTAATTACTTTCTATATAGTTCTGAAAGATTTCATACGTTGCGCTTATTCTTATTTCATAGTAATTCGTAACTGCTATTGTGGTCTGTTCACGTTTCTCTATTTTTTATGATAAATATCATAAGAATTATTTTATTTCTAAAGGAATTAACTTAAAGTGATAAAGGGGCTTATTCAATACCTATTTTATGTATAAAATTTTATGCTTCTATATCTGAAATGAATGCTTGATTTTATAGAATGCTTTCCTAAGATTTTGATAGTAAGATTCTTTCTACTTAGATAGTAAAAAAATTATAGTAGCTGCATTAAACTAGCAATAGATAGTAGTATCATCTATCCATATTATCTGATTAAGGTAACTTAAAGCTTATTTCATTATATTTTTCTATCTGGTTAAATAGAAATTCTTGATTGAATATTTTAAGTAAAAAATAAGAATCTTAAGGGTATTTTCCTTCAAATCACTAGTGCGATCGCACTTTATGGCAAATAAGGCTAATATGCTTATTCATTTTATGAGTTCATTAAAAGAGAAATTTTGTTAGTATAGATAACTTTTAGCTTGTTAATTAAGTCCTTATTCTTCAATACTTAATTTAAATTAGCTATCTATCTTCAGTTCTTAAGTATTTAATTAGTAAATATATAGTTACAAAGAAGGAAGCAACTTGTCAAATAATTGCAGGGTTTTGTTATCTAGAGACTTATAAGATATTAGCTGATTAACTAGACTTTATTAATTATTCTGTATTTCTATAGTAACTGGGGTTAGTTTATTACTTTTAATATTCAACTACACTTAATTAGATACTTGTTTTTAGTTCTTTACATAAGAGTTTCTCATAAAGTACTAGGAATGTCTTATATAGGAATTATTATCCTTATAGCATAATAGAAGAAGTTAAGAGATTACATTGCTCTTTACTTCTTTTTAATTTCCTCATTATATAAAGTTCAGTTTTAACTAAAACTTAGCAATTTCATTCTAACCAAAATCTAAACTAGAGCAATCAATAACTATGATCTAAATATTCAAATATCTTACTAAATCATCTCTCTTACTCATCATCAAAGAAGTAAGCTATCATCATCTTAGTTAAATTAACTTATATTTTAAAATTAAAATAAGAAAAATACTAAATAGACCTTCATAATCTAAAGCTAGCTAGATTGATACTTGCTTGATAACTTGGATATTTTATTAATAACTAGTATTATAATTTTCTAAAACTTTAAGATAGAATCTATCTAAAGTTTTAAAAAACAGTATTTTAAAATTTTGAAATGGTTGTAAAGTAAGACATCTTAAATTACAAGACTATTTTAATAGCTAAATTAGCTATTCTATCATAATCATTAATTTTTGCCAATAACATTAATCTAGTTTATGATGCTTGAGTCTTTGAAGTATTTTCAGCAAAACAAAACGTTCAAATTAGTTACTCGCTGACTTAATCAAGATTTGAAAAAAAGTTTTAAACTAAGGAATAGACTTTTTCAAGTTTTTCACATTTTAAGAAAGCTACAACATAATTTAAAGTAGTAATGTATCAGATATAGTTAAGAGGACACATTTACTCTTTACATACTATAAGGATCTAATTTATTTACTTAAGATTTACTAGATATTCTAAATCAGTCTTATCAATAATTCGCTTCTGAACCTTCTCCTGAATGCACTACTGATTGATATAAGTGTTATGGAGTTGATGCAAATTAGTTCTTACAGTACTAATAAAACTAAAATATTTTAAAGACTCTTGTCTATGCATTCTAAAAATTACAAAAGATAATGGTTGCAACTAAACTTTTCCAATATCTTAGTAAGACAGTGAGGATGATAATTAATGTGACTTTTGTAATGCAACTATAATTAACTGTGAAAAGTGTGATCAATAGGGAGATAATTGTACTAAATGCTAAAGTTTATTTTATATACTCAATGATTAATGCTTTTCTTGCTTAGATAATAACTAATTTTGTATAAGATGTAACAGCGCTGCTTGGTTGCTAGATGTAAAATATTTGCAGTATAAATGTTAAGATTAATGCTAAAAAAATTAATAAGACGTTAATTTAAGATGGAATATGCTAGCCCTGCTAGTAATAATGAAGTAACTGCTAGAACTGTAGTGATATTGAGTGCTTAGAAAGTGAATAAAGATATTATCTTACACAGTAATATGCAAATCATGCTCCACATTAATTTAAAACTGTTCAAGATGTTCTTAAGATGGAATTATTTGCTATCAATGTGAAGATACTTAAGACCTAAAATTAACGAATAACTTTTATTAACTTTAATGTGAGTTATATAAATAAGATTTTGATAAGATGGAATTTGATAGTCATGTGGAGAAGAAATAAAGAACTATAGAGAGTGAGATTAAAATGTAAGGAGTTATACTTAATGCATATAAGAAGAGTTCTTCTTTTAGTAAGAAAAAGTGGAAGACATATCTTGTGATTATAATAGACTAAATTGTAAAAAAATGTTATGCAAACGGATAAATTTTTAAGAGTGTATAGATACGTTTATTTTGTTAGATAACAAGTGTATTTTAAAATGTCCAGATTAAATAAATTATGAAATAATCTAAATTGCATCAAATGCAACTAAAAGTTATTAAACCGCAAGTAATGTACTGATTGGAAGAAAAATATCTTTAGTGAAAAGAAACTTTTCTATTTTATGAAGAAAGTTATATAGAGAAATATAGAAGAAGCTTGAGAACAAAATGATAAGATATTAGATATAACTAAAAAGAAAAAGAGAAATATTATATTGCAACAAAATAGGAAAGATATCAAGCATTATCTAGGCTATACAATAATTTAAGAACAATATGAATAATAAGGAATAGAGTTGAAGAGACATATAAACTTTTATATTAATCTCTAGAGCATTCTAGAGGTTCACGGCAAAGAGATTGAAATACCCTCAAGAACGTCAAACATTAAATTTAATATTATAAATATATAAAACTAAGAAATATTTAAAATTAATAGTTATCTAGGATTATAAAATTATTGATCTATATAAATAAACTCTTTTTATTTATTATTTCATTTTGCTAGAATCTTAGCAAACATATCATAGTAGTCCAGGATTCTAAATTATGGAGGCTATTCTGACATTAATCTTGAGATTATATTATAAACATAATTATTTTTATTTTAATCAAATACATTTTTCCCTGCTTAAACCTTTAAGCTAATTTTTCATATTTTTTATTACCAAAAACAGATATTACATCAGAAACTTTTCTATGATTATTTAAATGGTATAAAAA
Source organism: Loxodes magnus (assembly GCA_946699065.1). Classification (NCBI taxonomy): domain Eukaryota; phylum Ciliophora; class Karyorelictea; order Loxodida; family Loxodidae; genus Loxodes; species Loxodes magnus. The sequence continues at coordinate 77,974 of CAMPDV010007681.1, forward strand.
TAAAATAAAGTATGCACACTAGTTAAAGAAAAAAAAGAGTAAGCATTAACTTCAATAATAAATTAGTCTTGCTTTATTATTTGAGTTGGTATCACATGAGAATAAGAATGTTAGCAAAATGATATATCAACCATTATGATAAATTCCTATTGAAATCATAGATAAATCTAAATTCCAGGTTAACTTCTCTTTTTACATAAAACAAGAATGGTTACCTCAGTTAATTTAAAAATTGAATTAAGATTTCCTATAAATTTTTTAATACTAATTATAATAGAAAAAATTTTAAAGAAGCAGTATTTGGAATAAATGCAATGGATACTTTAGTCTTTATTATAAAGACTTAATTGATAACTTAAAAACTTCCAGGTTTATGCATATACAAAAATAAAAATGTGAAACTAGAAAAAGTTGAATAATAAAAGTAATAATTTTAGGTTAAAATTTACTTAGCCAAGAACAAAGACACAATTGATTAAGACACTCTGAAATTTTATGGGAAATTAACATTTATTTCATATATTAAAAATGTTAATTTAAATAATCAAATTCAAGTTAAAAACTTAAGGAATTATATTTTGTGAAGGCTTTTGATTTAAAAGAATAATATCTTGATCGGAAGTGGAAAGGAGGAAAATAATTAAAAAAAGCCTATTTATCTTTGATAAAAAGAAGTTAAATAAGAATATTTGTGAAAAGCTAATGAAGAAATATTGGTAAGTTGGAAGTTTCTGAATTGAGTATATTACTGATGTAAAAATATGGAAAAATAGAATAAAATTTATTAATTATTCTAAAGGTTTCTAATTTTAAATATATAGATTTTTTTATTTGCCTAACTAAAAAATTCGAAAGCTTTTTGAATCGCTGAAATAAGGATAATCTAATTAGTGAAGTAATTAATGCATCGTATTTGGATAATTTTTATAATAGCTTAGTTGAAAAAATCTGAGAAAATAATTAATATGAATGTTAAGTCTCTTTAATACATATTTTTAACTCTTCTTCCCTTTAGTCACCTAGCACGATTTCTTATTTGATTTACTCAGTTTAAAGCAAAATATCTCTTGAGAATGTAAAATTTTATTTACTTTCTTCTTAATGAAGCTAACTCTTTTCATTTATGGCTTCCAGTTTACTAACTTCTTTGGTTTATTCATTTTAAGAGATTTTATTTGATTTTTTGCTTTTTAATGCTTGATAAAGTTCTACAAAAGTCAAAATTATTGATACACACAATGAACTAACTGAAAATATGCAGCACAAATATATGATTATCGTTCCATAGTCATCAGCCTATTAGTTTAGTTCGCTTGATTATATAGTATCCCTGCTGTTTCAGAAGTAGAAGTTAAAGAAAAAGACGAAGATTAAAACTAACTCTCCATAAATTTCTTAGAATAAAGATAGAAAGCTTTAAAAAGGTTTGTAGAATACTACATAAAAAAGCCAAACTGTGCAGTTGATAATTTAAAGGGATATTTATAGGATCTAAATCTCAGAAAATATGATGATTGAAAAAGCAAAGAAAAGCCTTCTTGATAAGAAAAGAGCTTAGAAAGAAGCTTAGAGTAAGCTATTTTGTTCTTTCTTGTCGAAATACACGATATACTTCTCCTTTATTTGATCCATTTTTTCCTTTATCTATTCATTCTAGTCTGCGCTATATTTTTACTTTAAATCGAAGTATTTCTTTACTACATAGAAACTATGAGCAATGCAAGATATTTATATCAGCTAAATAAAATAAATAACTTACTAGAACAGCGATAGCAAGAAAGGAATTAAGAGCAACATACCAGTCGCTTAAGTTAAAATGCTAGAGCTATAACATAGCAGCTATATTTATTTGTAGTGTCTTAAGGTTATAAATTACTGATATGTAATTTCTATTGGTCAGTTTAATTCTTAACTTTTCAATCTTAGCTTTATACTTTCCTAGTATTTTAAGGAAGAAATCAAGTTCAAAAAGAATTACTAGTATAAAAAGGCCACTTTAGAGATTTGAAAGTAAAGTGTAGCTTGTGTAATTTAGTAGCACATAAATCTATTTTTCCACTAGAAGCTTTCTAGAATCCAAATCTAAAGACAGAAAATTATTGTTGTTAACTCCACAAACTGGATTATTGTTATTAAAGCTCATATAGAAATAAGCCTTCAAGTTATCTGTTCTTTCTACGTTTATAAATGCATTTAATAGGATAAGTTACGTAGTAAATATGACTTATAAAAAAAAGGTCATACCGGATAAAGAAACCGAAGAGTTAATCATAAAAGTAGATACAACCACAGAATTTCCTATTAAAGTACCGTAAGATGTATATTCTTAAAAGGTATAAGTAGATTCAATTAAACTCTTTACTTAACTTGTAATATTGAAGTCGTCTAAGCTATTATATTATGCTATTTCACTATCAATTGTTTAATTTTATTATTACTCATCTTCTTCACTTTCTTCAGTCTCTTCATTCTGTTGATTACATTACTAAAGTATCTATTAATACTAAACTTTTTTAGGACATTAAATATCTTCTCTTGCCGAAGTTTCATTAATAAAGTAACTATAGCATAATCTTAGTAATTCGCATGCCCAACAAACTCCATTTACTTCTATTTCATTTTCTTTGCAATCTTCAACACAGCTAACTGTAGTGTTTGACTATTTAATATGGTAATTAGCTTTACATGTTAAGCACTATTCACCATACTTAGAACATGATTAGCAATTTTTAAATTTATAGTCACAGCTTCTACATGTTTAATCTTAGCCTTAAAAAGACTCATCAGGGCAACTTTCAACACATTTATTATCTATAAGTAGATATTATCCTTAACACTTATTGCAAGTTTTTCCATCTTAAGAGCATAACTAACAACCTTAAGTTTTTTAGCGACAGGTTTAGCAAATAGAGTCAAAATTCTAATCAGCTGAACAGTTTTTAGCACACTAATTTTGGTATAAATCAAATGTTTCTTAGCACTAATGACAGATTTCTCCGTTTTCTGAGCATAAGTAACAATTTCTAAATTTTAAGTTGCAGTTTTAGCAAATAAAGTTAGAACCTTAATAAGTTCAACTAGGACAACTTCCGATACAAGAGTTATTATATAGAACAAACGGCTACTGGCATCTTAAACAAATCTCTCCGTTAAATGAACATTACTCACAATTTCTTACTTTTGAATCACAACTTCTGCAAAAAATGCTGTCATCTTAAAAAGTACCCTATGGACAACTATAAACACATGTATTATTAAAAATCTTAAATGTATCTTAGCATTCATAACAACTCTTACCGTTGTAAGAGCATAACTTACAGTTGCTAATTTTAGACTCGCAACTTAAGCAAGTGAAATCATTTTGATAGGTTTCTATTGGACATGAATCAACACATTAATCACTATATAGATTAAATGATTCTTGACATATGTAGCATAAATCTCCTTTCTTAGAACAAACTTTACAATTACTAATCTTCAAATTACATTCTTAGCAAATAAAATCTGATTGCTAGTATGTTTCAGTGGGACAGTCTTGAAAGCATTTATTATTATATAAATAATACCTTTCTTGACATTTATTACAAATGTTTCCTGTGTCCGAACATATCAAGCAGTTTTCAATTTAGGAGCTACAACTTTAGCATCTTGAGTCTTAATCTTTATAAGTTCCAGAGGGACAATTTTCGATACATTAATTATTATATAGATAAAATGATTTTAAGCATTATTCACAAATCTGTCCTGACATAGAACAAAACTAGCAATATTTAATTTAGGAGTTACAACTTTAACAAGTTTAATTATTATCTTAGTAAGTTCCTTAAGGACAAGTTTCTAAACATTAATTGAAATATAAATAATAACCATCTAAACATCTCTAGCAAACATCTCCAGAGCTAAAACAAATCTAGCAGTTTTAAATTTTTAAATTGCAACTTTAGCATGTAAAATCTGTTTCTTTATAGGCATTTGAAGGACAATTTTCTAAGCATTAATTGTTATATAAATAAAGTTAATCCGAACATTGATAGCAAATAACTCCATCTTAAGAGCATTTTTAACAATTTTATATTAAAGTGGAGCATTATTTACATTATTAGTCTTAGATATAATATCCTTACTCGCATTCTAAGCACTATACATCACTACAGTTCTAGCAGTTACTTCATAACTATTAGCAGGCTTAACATATTCCATCATTATCAGCGTCTTACTCATTACTTTAGCATTAATCTTAACATTTCTTATTTGTAAGTTTTTTACCATTCAAGCAAGAAATACAACCAGAGGAGCTACAACTTACACAATACTAGTCATATATTTAGCAAGAAATACACTTATTATTTAGAAAATAAGATTAGTTTGAGCATTTAGTACAGATATCTCCCAGTTAATTACACTCTTCACAGTTAGTTAAAGTTGCATTACAAAAGTCACAGTAATTATCATTGTTACTATCTTGTTAAGTACTAGGACAAGTTTAGTTGCAAAGTTTTTCTTTAGTAATTTTTAATGCACACACACATTAGTCACTCTAAAATGTTCAATTCTAGTAGCATTATAAACAATTATTTATATTAGTTCCAAAGCATTCGAAACAATTAGCATGGCATTAAAGAGATGGCAAAGAAGTAAATCCTTGATAAGGCTGATTTAGCACAGTTAATCAATCTTAAATTGTTAAAAATAGATTTTTATAGTACCTTAAAGAAAACTAATATCCTATATAATTATAATTTTATGAGAAGCTACCCTAGCAAATAAAACTGGTTGAACTAAACGTTACTATGGAAGTTAAATTTGTAGTTGCTGCTTGAAACTAATTATCCATTTTTGAATGAGTTATGTAGGTTGTAACTTGACCGCTTTGATAAACTGAAATGGAAACAAATACTCAAATATCACTAATAAAATTAACATCATTAGAAATGATATCTTTGACTGTACCTTTTTGTTGTTTGACTGTAAACTTAGTTCAACTAGGCTTAGTTTATTACATAGCAAGTACAAAAAGGTTATTTTAATCTTTATATAAAGTTATAAAAACTCCTCAATTATTTGTATTTTATGTATCTTAATCGAATTTTAACCAGGATGAAATACTAAATTTAGTTTATCCAGAAGGATCAAAACCATATCCAGAAAACGGTTTCTTAATATTTAAAATAGCAGTGGATTTAAAAGTTGAAACGTTAGGATCTAAAATATCAAAGAATTCTAAGGCACCAACTTAGAATATTATGAGTAGAAAAGCGAGAAGGGCTTGCAATGACATTTATAAATAAAATGGTAAGAAATAAATTTAAATTAAATCTCTAAGTTTAGTTTAATAGCCTAATGCTTATTAAAGTCATTCGTTTATAAATAATACTCTTTAAACAATAATCATCAACGTTATGTTTATATTTAATAAGAACATCAGAATAAAGCTACATGTATAATTATTAATTATGGTTCTTACTAATTGCATAGCATCACTACATAAATAAAATGTTAGAAAAATAAAAAATGAATAGTAGATTAAAGCTATAATAAAGTACTAACTTTTTATTATACAAAGCTTTTTGTATACAAAATATGATTTATATAGCTATTTATATAGCTATAATTATGAAACTCTATAACTTAATTTGTTTTATTTAGATATAAATTAAATAAAGGAAAATGTAATGCATCAGTATACTAGAATTATTAAGACTCTTTATCATTAGATCCAGCAATAGAGTGTTTAAACTAAGCTATATTTACAAAAAATTATTAAGGGTGCAATTCAGAATTCAAACTTAACCAATCATTGAAAATAAGTTATGAAGATTAATGCTTGAAAGGAACTTTAAACAACAAATATAATAGAGGTATATAAATAAATTCAGGAAGAAATAGATTTTAAAATTAATGAACCATAATATTACTGAAATTAAAATCTAGTCACTCACTACTAGCGATTTTTGGAAAATTTAAAAAAAAACGAGTTTCCGGATCTGAATTTAAAGATTTCCACAAAAGTTGACGATAAAAATTTAATATTGTGACATTGGAAATTGAATAAAGAGCTCAGCAAAAATAAAAGAGACAAAAATAAAATTAATTAATCCCAAGAAGATGAATTTATATCATAGTAGCAGCTAAGATATAAAGCATATTCTTAAGTTCATAAGAGCAGCATATTATTTAATCTTCTACTACATTATATAATTAATTTTTAAAAGGCTATAAGTACCAATCTAATAATTAAAAAGTTACCTCTTAAAGTATCTTAGTAAAACAATTATAAGTCATATATATTTTCTTTGCTAGATCAATTTTTTTAAATTGCTACCAACTTTTAAAATTTTATTTTATAGTATTAGCAGAAACTTCAATCCTTTTTAGAAGATATCAAATAGAAAGACCCTTAATTTAGAAAAAAGTTTTGATCTAATAAACTTTCCTTTAATCACAAAATTCAATTTCATTCTCCAGCCTTATATCAGTTAGAAGCCTTTGAAAGCTAATCAATTTAAGTAATAACTAGTATAATTCTTAAGGTTATAGATACCAATGGTGTAAGTTCTAACATTCAGCTCTTTATTTTTTATATCTTGAATAATCTACCCTAGAATCTCTAAGAAGCTTTATAATGCCTTAAAAAAGTAAAACTTTTGCTGATTAAGTATATTTAGTTTTATAAGATCAAGCCTACTCTATACCTTCTGATTAAAGTCAGAAGATACATCTATAAACATTAAATCAATAGACTAAAGTCAGAAGCATCAAGCTAAGACTGATGCTTTATTTAATTCTACTATTGAAGGTATAAAAAGAAAACTCTTTAATTTTACTTACCGGTAAAAGTGCATTTCTAGTATCTTTTAGTCTAATTTTAAACTCTTTAATAGACTTAAAAGTAGAAGAACTATAAAGTGGAGAGACAGAATTTTCAATTAAATTGTGAAGAGTTTGCTTAAATATTAAATTAAAAGAATTTATATATATTTACTAAGAGTTTTATAAAGACTCCTGTTTTAAAATTTAAGTAAAATGGTTCTGCAACCTTTAGTGCTTAAACTATTGATAGTACCATTTAAGATCACTTAACTCTTTCTAAAATGCACAAGATTAGTAGTGATCTTCGCTACTCTGTTAACTATCCAATTAGTCTTATCTTATGTAAATCAATTGCTACAAATGAGTAGAAAAGAAAACTATAGACAGCATTTATTAGACTCTTAATCTTAACAATTCTACTAGTTTGCTTGACTCTTGTTCCTTTTAACATTTCCCGTTATATTTCACTATTCTTCAAGAAGTAACTAATACAAGAACAAGGACTTTGGCTTTACTACTTTGCCTTTATAAATTTGCATTTATCAATTATGTTCATTACAATACACAGGCTTAAATAGCATAACCAAAGATATAAAGAAAATTTAGAAGAATGAGGATGGAGATCAGAAAGATAATAAGAAAATAAAGTAAAATCAAGATGAAAAACATATGCAAATATCTCTTATATTCGATGAAATTCAAAGAGCTCTATTTGATAACATAATATCACTGTTTTAGATACTTGATCTAATACTTTTTATCAGAAGAAAGAAACTTTTCAATTTCAGCATCAATAAATACCTTAAAGTAGTAGTAATGAACTTCATTTTCAAAGAATAAGAAAGTTAATTTAGGTTTTTAAATAAACCTAGTACTTGTAAGACCCAGATACCTATATCAAATAGCAAATTATCTTAATCACTTAATAGTCTATACTTAGAATAATATAAATTCCTTTTGTAATAGTACTGTCACTTTTCATCTACAGAATTCCTCTTTTTGTAAGAGATATAAAAGAAGAGTAAGTTTTAGTTAGAAATCTAGCGATAAGTATTTAGACTATGAACTTATTATTTGCTAAAGTACTTACTTGAACTTATAATTGGAATTCCTTTCATTGTTAAATAATATATTTTAATTATGACTCTGTAGACAAAAAATAAAATCAGTTACAATACATAACGTCAACAAGTGTAACTGATTAGAACAACTCGACAATGGTTTGAAAGAGCCTATTTCTTAATATCAAAGAAGATAGTTTTAAAAGTTCTCAAAAATAATAGGCTCAGATTTTTCCCACCATGCATCCTAAATTTGAAAGAATCACTCGAATGAAACAGCAACGGCATGGAGGGACGAATACTCAATTTCACTAGATAGCAAAAGAGCAAGTTAATTATCATTAAAGAATTCGTTTCAAATTATTGGGGGAATGAAAGTTAACTACTAAGACATGTAAATCCTGGAAATTGCAAAGTATCAATGAACCAGAAATTCATTAAAAAAAAACGAAAATATTAGTAACTGAGAAATGGTGTTGCTTACTTCAATTTCTATATACAAAAGCAATTCTGGCACTATAATCTCAATACTGAAGATATTTTAAAGTTGATTAAAGTAAAAGAGTTTCTCAGACAAGTTAGTGAATAATACGGATAAAGTATATCTAATTTTAAAATACTTGCAACTTTTATAATATTAATACATTTTTTGAAGCATCAAGATCTCTAGTTACTTATAAAGAAAAGATAGTTTGATACTTAGAAGTTTAGTTGTACAATAGTATTTTAGATAGCCTAAGAGTAATTAGATGGTATCTAGAGTAATTGATTTGAATATATATTTGTAGATGAAATGTTTTGAATAGTGAAGATGATTAGGTAAAATAAGAGCAATTAAATAATAGATATTAGTTGCTTTTCTAATTGATTAAGTATTAGCTTATTAATCTCAATTCTAGTATATTTCTAAAAGGTTACTTTAAATAAAATATATTAGTATAATACTGTAGATAGCTTAGACATGGTTATATCTACTTAGCTGAAGTAATATGAAGTGTATATATAATAATATTTACTAATAATAAAAAGTATGGGATAAAGGTAGACTAAGCTAATACATTAAATATATCTTGTAAAGATAATAGTAAACTTAGTACTAGTATAAATAATAATTCTAGTAATTATCTTAATTTTATAAGCTAAGCTAAATAAATAAAAGCAATAACTTTAATAATAACTTTAAGCTAAATAAACAATATCCAAATGTCATTTATTACTTCTAACAATCTATAATCAATTCATAATGCTAACCAATTATATATCATAGATTATATATTTACACCTAAATATTCTTCATATTCTATATCATTCTGCTTAATTATTCACTACACTCCTAAAATCATTTCCATCTTCTAAGTACTCAATTCATCAAAAATGCTTTACGGTCTAACAATAACACTTTGGACTTTAAGTCAGGCAATAGAATTTTATTCTCAATGAGGTGACTTTTTCTTAAAAATGAAAAAGTGAGATAAAGGAAATATATTATTGATAATATAAAAGAAAGCATTTATTTAAAGCTACAGATATTGAAGTAACTTATAGACTCTTATACCTTTAACGTCTATTATCTATATTCAAAAGCTTAAAATAATTCTTTATTTACCTCTAATGATATGATTCAGTTTATCCTATTTCATATTTTATATCTATACTAACTATTGCTTATTCAAATAGTTATAACTAAGAATAAAATTATCATACAAGGAAGTTTTAAATTAATACTTTGATAAATTATCTTGCTTTATGATATATAAATTAATAAGGAAAATAACTAGCAAATTTAGTTTGTAATTTAGCTTATTAAGTAGTATTATTTCTATTTATAATGCTAGATTTAAAGATAATCCTTTAATAAGTTTTATTAATTAATATATCTATTTTAAAGTATCTTAGTTTAGACTTTAAATATATTACTTAATCTTTTTATTTTAAATAAGGAAATTAAAAGGATTCTAATTTCAATCTAAAGGTACATCTTTTCTATGTTTTCTTCCTTTTTAGATAAAATTTTTTGGCTTCTTTCTTCTTAATTTGCTCTTTTCTGTTCTTTCTCTTCTTATGAGTGTTCATTTAATGATTCTTCCCATTTGATCCATTTGAATTCATTTTATCAAATTTTTAACTACTTGATTAGATAAGTTGCTATCTTAATACTTTTTGAGATTGAGACAAATAAACTTATGAATGTAGGAATTAAGGTTTTATAATATTTCTTCTTATCTTCTAAATAAGATTTTTCTATAAGATCTCAAGATAAAATTCAATTACTTTACTAAGAATTTTTTCTATCTTTAGCTGTCTTTAATTACTAATTTAGAAAAAGAGAGAGTTTTCTTTAATTACTTCTAAACTTAGCATCTTTTAATCTATTATTTAACTATCAAGGTAATAGAATGGAAGAATTTTAATTTCCTAGTTAATTTTAAAAATATCGGGAAGAAGTCAAAAAGAGACTACAAATTATTTTCAGGTCTTAAAGAAGTTAGCCAGTTCAGTACCTAAACTACAGCCTATCAGTTGGTTCCTTATGTCTTTATTTAGTTCTATTTATTTGATGTAGATTATCGATCCTTATTGCCTCCTATTACTACTTCCTAAATATCTCTCTCTATTATCTCATAGTCTTAATAAACTGGCTTTCCTCTTTAGCTTAGTAATCTTAGGACTATAAAGAGAAACTTCGACTTGAAGCAGAAAACTCAAGATTTGTAGTAGGGAAGAATAAATAGATCTGAAAAGATTCCTTATAATCTATGAAGTAAATAAGTAAAACTGACTGATTTTCCTTTTTATGAGCAACAAAGATAAGTATAAAATACAAAAATACCAAGAAATAATTCTTTAGTCTTAAGTTGAGAAAAATTTTATGCTAGTTAGATAAAAAGTATCTATGAAGTAGATATTGAGCTATTTTCTTTAATTCTAGATAAATGCTTCATCATTGTGGAAGGAATAAAAGATATTAGAATTATATCAAAAAGAATAGGGCCAAATATTAGAAATCCTTGATGTTCTTCTCGTTAAATTATATAAAGCTTATCTAGCTTTATCACGCTACTTTCTACATTTACTTATGCAATAAATGTTTCATATAGCACACTAAGAAGTGAGATAAATAACCTTAGTAAAGCGATTCTGATAGCTCCTACACAAATAACAGGCAACTTAACACCAAAAATTAGTCTTTATTAAAGTTTAGCTTGCTGAAAATATTATCAGTAGATTCTCACTGTTGAATCTTGCTTCTGTCAACAAGTTTTCGATTCTGTTTTCTTTAAATTAACTTCAAACTAAACTAACTAATTCTGCTTTAAGGATTTTAGATTCTAATACTAAGTAATTTTTATTTAGAAGCTAGAAAAACTAAGTTTCTTAGATCCTAAAATACTTTATTAGCTTAAACTTTTAAATGAAGTAGTCTTGATAAAAGTAGTGGCTATTATAGTAAAGATAAATAATAGGTTTATTAGAAGCATAGAGATAGTAAAATAGGTAAATTAAGCATTAATAAGCTTAGTTTATATATAAGAGTCTATCTTTTTAATTAAGCAGTCTAGACTTACAATGATTAGCTTACCTTATAAAAATAAATTTAAAGCTAGAAAATCTCTTAAGTACTTATGATTAAATCCTTTGATTATAAATTATAATAATCCTTCTAAATATCATTAATAGGTATAAATTAACTAGTTCCATTAATTAAAGATAAGCTTTATTTGATGCTTAATATACCTAAGAGGTATCTAATATATTCTAAATAGGTTAATCTAGTTATCTTATAGAATAGTAAAAGATACTAAAGATACAAAGATAATAAAGATAGTAGTAGAGTATATGGTAAGTATAGCTTAACTATCTATAATGTAATAGTATCTTATACTATTGCAGCATTCATACCTTAGTCCTTATGCCTTCTTTAGTTTACCTCTATTTAATTAAACTGCTTTTATACTTACTAGTTCATTAGAACATTCTTATTTCATTACTACTATGCCTCATTTATTTCAATCACTTTATAAATATTATAAAAGTAACCTAAACCAGATTAAAAATACCAGGCACCTCCTGATTCACCATACTTGGGTAAAACAGAAGCAGAATTTTGGAAAGAGATATCTGATTCTAGTGTTTAGCAAGTAACTAAAGGCTCTTAATTATAAGTAAATAGAATCTAATAGAACATTTTAGAATAAGAGTAATAACTATGTCAGAGCAGGTAAGAAACCAGACTGCTTATTTTGAAATCATTTATTAAGAGAACTTTCACTATCTTACAGTTGTTTTAGAAGAGCAGACTTATGCTTAAAATTAATCTAGCTTCGTCTTTAAATTTCAATCCAGAGGTTAATTAAAGACTGAGCTTTAATGAACCTATCAAGTAAAACAATAAAAATATCTAAATAAATCAAGATTCAATAAGAAGAAAAATTAACTAAGACTTAAACAAAATAAGTTCAAAAGCTAAAGAAATGAAAAATACTACAAACAATCTAACATTTAATTAAGCAATCCAAAAATTTTTATTATTTACGAAAGTAAGAAAATCTAAGTTTAGAAAAAGACTTTAGAATCTCCTGACTCAAAAGAATAGGATTATATGAAATATAATGAAAGGACTAAACGTTAATCCACAAGGAATCTATATAATGTTAAAAGTAACAATATGACCTTCCTAATTGTATAGTGCTGATTGTTTAATTAGAGCTTGGATATAATCACCCACTAATATAAAAATAAAGCCAAAAGATTGTTAATACCAAAGAAGATAGCTAACTAATTTTAAAATTAAATATATTAATTCTTAATATTTTTATTGATTAATTTCCTAATAACAAAGATAGATTCTTGATGTAAAATTATCACATCTTCATTATATAAAAACAATATTAAAATGATTTTTTAACTTCTAAATTATTATAAGTCTAATAAAGTATCAATGCTAATACTTCTTTATACTTTTACTAAGTTATTTTAATTTTAAATTTAAAGATTTTAGCTAAATAGACATTTATAACATTTTAATATTTATTAATAGACTATTACTAATATCTTTATAAGTTACCCTTTTAATAATAGATTTATCTTATTATTATTAAACTTACTAAAGTCTAGCAAATAATAAGATATTAAGATATTAAGTTTGTTAATATCCACTTCTCATTTTATACTAATATCAAATATACTTATGATTGATATTCTAATCTAAGCTTTATCAGCTTATCCTTTATTATGTTAAGTTTTTTATTGCTAGAGTCTAATTTAAATAGCTATACGTTAGCATTCGATTATTTTCTTTCTTCTTAATCAGTTCAGAGTAATTCCTTTCTTATTGTAGAAAGAAAAGTTGCTTGGAATATGCTTTTTTTATTTGAAACAAGTTCTTTTCTTTTAAAGGCTTCATTATTTGAAAGATTAACTTAAGGCTCAATTCAAATCTTAAATTTCTTCTTTTCTCTACCCAGTAACTTAAGAGAATCTTCTTTAATTGCAAAGGCAATATTCAAATCAGGATTTACTTTGATAAATATGTTAAAGCATTCTGTAGCTTCATCATATTTCCTAGTCTTCTTACTGCTGCTCTTTTATAACTACAGGCAATAACATTATTAGGGTTTATCTAAAGAGCTACATTAATTTCAGTAGCTTCTTCATTCTTATTTAAGCTTCTCAGTAAAGTGCCTTTACTACAATTAGAACCAACAAGCATAGGATCTAGTCTTATAATATTGCTCAAGTGCTTGATTTCTCCTTCAAGTTTATTAATCTTTAATTAAGCAAATCCTACATTATATTGAGCAGAAGCAAAGGGAATTGAGGTTTATAGGTTAACTATAGCCTTGAATCTCTTCTTGACTGTTTGTTGTAAAGTAATTGGTTATTAGAATAGAATGTAGCTAAGGATTAAGCTTAGTAGATAAGGTAGAAAAGTAATAATGATAATAGCCTTGATTACTATAGCTCTCCTTTGTATGGTATAGGTAAAATAAATTGAAAGAGCATTAAATCTATGATCCGTATTTGATTTTTGAAGTAAGTTGGCTGTGAGTAAGTACTGAGAAGTAAATAATTAGTATCTGTAGGTATAGTTGTTTACAAAAGGTTGTTGGTAATTTGTTAGAAGCATAGTAATTTAGCTGTATTATATAATAACTAAATATTAGATTTAATTTGATATTATATCTTAAATATCTTAAAGCTGATTAGATTATAGTATTAATAGCTTTAATTAAAGTAAGCTATACAAGCTTGTTAATATACTTAGAATTAAATTAAAGTTATTTCATTATAATAGTTTACTATCTGCTTAACTAATTATTATCCTGGCTATTTACATTTCTTAGCTCTTTAGTATTATTAATCACTATTTAAATTAAAATATCCATTATATCCTTCTTAGTTTGTCTGTATTTTATTATATTGCTTAGCTATTATTAAGGATATAAGTAACTAGTTATTAAATAGTACCATTATAGTTATATATTAGCTAGTTAGTATCTTTAGTTATTATACTTCAATAGATTCTACAAACCTAACTAATACCTTTACTAAACAACTTTAGTTCTATACCTTTATTTACCTAACTTACTGCTTCTATCTTCATCAGACTTAAAACCATTTTTACTAACTATAGAGATATTGCTTGGGATTATATATTAAGAGTTAATTTGCCTTAGATCCATTTTCTTACCTTATAACCATTTACATATTACTACCGCTCCTTTAGATCCTCTTCTTCAAAGCTAGGCATGAATTCTGAATAAACTAACAATATAAAAAAGAATAACACCATATAATGCCTGATTATTCTAAAATCTTTCGTAAACTATGGTTATGGTAGCGAATTTATCCCATTTACGGAAGAAATGGCGAATACAAAATATTAAGTAAACAAGAAATAATTTAACACAGTTCACTAATAACAATCATAGACGGACCTTTTTTTACTTAAGTTGAAATAGCAGAAAACTAGCTCTAATTTGTAAAATTTTAATTCTATTTATGATAAAGAATTCTATTATTTAGAAAATTATTACTCAATTAGGATCAAACAATGGATGGGTAGCTTTGCAAATAAATGAAGAGAAACAATTACTTGTTCGAAACATACTCAAGATAAATAATGGAAAAATAATAGATTAACGATTAGGTACTAGTGCAAGACAAATGAATGGGGAAGAAATTAAAGTAATAATATAAGAAGTGATTAAGCTTCACAACAGTATAAAAACCATAGAAAGAATGTTTGAAATGATAACCTGCCAAAGATATAGGTGCTGATGAATGGAGCAAATTGCTAAAACACCTCCAAACTGTCTATAATATAGCAAGCGTAGGAAACAGGAAATCTGATATCTTTTTAGGTTAAGGAAAAATTGTAGTGGAGTGGCATAGACACTGAAAGAGAGATACCTAATAGGCTGCTCAATCTGTTAATTATGCAAAAACGATAGAGAAGATGAGGATCATATTATAAAAAATTATATATAACACTAAGAAGAAAGAAAACTATTCATTTAAAAATTACTAAACATATAATTCAAAAATATATAACCTGAGAAATTTTCTAAGTTTGGGCTTAATAGAAATTGTCTGATGAAATAATAAGTTTGAAAGATTTATACTATTCATAGAAATATAACTAAGAATAGAAATAGATGCAATCATAAAGTAATTCATAAAAGGTACACTGGAAAAGAGAAAAGAAAATTTATTTAAAAAAATTATATCTTTCATTAAAAACATTTGAAAATACTACAGAACAGGCTCTAATGGCATACATTAATATTTATCTAACTTTCGAAGGACATAAAAAAACTAGAATAATAAGCAACGATTAAATTTTAGAACAAAATTATAAAAAAAATACTAAGAAGTAGCAAAAAAAGGTTAATTGACAAAATGGCGATTTAAAAAATGTAGTTAATATAAAGAAGCAAAGTCTAGGAAATCGAATATACTTACTATAGAATGAATTGATTTAAGACATTGACTCTAATCTTTCTAGTGAGATGATGATGGATCTGATCGAAGAAGAGTAAAAAGATACGATTAAAGCGGAACGTATGCAAGAATTGTGATAAATATAAACATAATATTTCGTGGAAAGCCAATTAAAAGTGACTCCACGTTAATATATTATTATTATTATATGTTTATTCTGTAGATCCTTACTTTCTTGATATTCCTTGCTCTTCTATTAATGATTTTTAATTAGGATATTAAGAGAAAATATCTAAACTCACTTTGCTAAGCCTTTTTAGATTTTATCTTTTTTATTTTTTATTTTATGCTTCGTAATGATGTGAATAGCCTGGCTGTGGGTTTATTACTGCAAAAACTATTAATCAGCAGATTTCGTCAAATATTCTACTTGGTATTTGGTAACTATTGAGGTGTATTTGAGATCATTTCTAATTTTTTTCTTTTTTTCCTTTCTTGTAATTAATATTTTAATTACTTGATAATGATATTAGTGAAGAAGTTATATAAATTTATTATATAGTATATAGAAATATGTATTAAACGAAAAGATAGAGAATAGATACTAGAAATGCTACTAGGAAAATGGAATTAAAAAATTATAATATTGATGGAAGAAACAATAACAGAAGCTCTAAAGCAAATAACACCATGAAAATAATATTGAAAACAATATTTAAAAATAAACTGCTATAACAAAATTTGAGGATTCTATTCTTTAGTTTCTGTATTCCATTTATAAAGATAAGTAACTAGAATTAAAATATTTAAAAGTTTAAAAGTTAAAGCTAAGCTTTCTCTACTTTCTTAGTAATATTTATGAATTTTCTCTTCCTCTTTCTCATTTTTTAAGTTATTAACAATTTTCTAGATGTAGAAATATTTGAAGTTTCTACTTTAACTTCAGTGTTGAATAATTTGCTTTAAATGAAGTGAGGCATGTCTTCATTTGAATGTTCTTGAATGATTTAACTCTATTAGTTTATATCCTTATTAATTTCTATCTACAAATAAAAAATTACTATTGGATATTGTGTTACATCTACAGGAGAACAACTTTATAACTTTGCTTTTTATTATTCAGTTTAATAAGTCCTTTCTATAAGATTATTAAAATCTTCTATTTCCATTTATTATGGTTATTTATAAGAAATCTCAGCTAAAGGATTTTAGTTTTATGTTGGCTTAAAGAAACTTAAGGAATTTTACTCTTCTTCTATTTTTATTTTTCTAGCTTAAGCTTTTTATGTTTTTGATCTTATTTTAGTAATAATTTTTATAGCTAAGCTCTTAATTGAAGCAAAAAGGCATACAACTAAACTTGAAAGTACTAGAATGTTTGATGTTATAACTATCATTTAACCAAAGTTTTAAGGAGTTTTTGAGTCTAAGGAACTTAGCCCTGTTTACTATTCTTTATCATCCACAGTATAGAAATAAAAATTGAAAGTATAGCTTATTGACAGTAATATCTCTAAACAACACTAGAAAAAGTTTATTCGCTTATCTTAAAAAGGTTTAATCCTTATGATATAGATAAGTTGAAGTAAACTTAGGGCTATACAAATGATTACTTGAGATAAGCAGTTATCTTATATGCAAACTAAGGTAACTGACAATATAAGTCTTCTTATTAGAAAAAAGGGATAAAAGAGTAAGGCTTTTCTCTCCAGTTTCAACTCATCAAAAACAGGATAATACTTCAGAAGGTAAGCTTCTATTTCTTCCTTTTAGTCTTCATTTTCTAGATTAATTCTATTCAGAATTTTAAAAAATTTGGACACTATTTAGAATAAGCGAACTATCATAAACATTTAAAAACCCTATAATTAAACATTACCAAGCAAAGTCAACCTGCTATAGTATTCATCGAGCTATAAGCATCCTTCAAGCTAGAATTGCTGATTTAAAGGAAACTTTGGTATCCTAATTTTAAGCTAAAAACTAAATGTAAACTTATTAAAAGTCTGTAATGTAAATATTTTTATCTCACTCTAGATAATGTCTTGCAGTAAACAAATTTACCAATAATAAATAAAAGAAAGTTACTAAGCAAAACCATTCCTAGGACTATAAAGTTTGGGAATGTATTAGCAAGAAAATCGTTTTCTTCTTTAAATTTCTCTAAATAATCAAATTGCATCAACTAAAAGTTAGCATCAATCTTTAATGATTTCGATACTTAGTAAAGTAAGTTTTAGTTTTATTAATAGTAATAAGCTTATAGAACACTCGGTTTTGAAACTCTTATGTATGAATTTGTATAAAGCAACTCATCAGCTAAAATCAGTTAAAAAATGTTCCTTGAAGACTATGTTGATTAGGAAACTAAACTACTAGCAGACGTGGTAGCTAAAGCTATAGTGTAACCTATGTTTTTTACTTATTGGCTTCACTCAATAGCCTGCTTTTATTAATGTGATATGTTAAAACTATCTATGGTTATTTCTTAGAATTCTTTGTCTTAATCATTATTCTAAGTTTTATTCTAAGTTTAATGGTCTTAGTCTTCTTATTCTGATTCATAGTTTTCTTCTATATCTTAACTTTAGTAGCAAGTATTTCTCTCTGATATAATAAAAGGTGAAAAGCATTCGTAACATATGGTTCCATCTTCCGAGCATTGCTTGCAATTATCGATTACTTGACTACAAGGGTGACATATTGATGTGTTCTAGTGATCTTATTCTGTGGCTGGGCATTACTGTACACAAGTATTAGAGGATATTTTAAAGGTTAGACATTTTAAGCATTGATCTTAATGTTGGCAAGAAATACAGTTAAAATGTATTTGTTAACATGATTTGCAATTATTAGTTTCATCTAAATAAAATCCACTTTAACATTCATAGCATTGCTTTATGTTTTGATGACATTTATAGCAATTCTCTATCTCTTAGTTACAAGGTTTGCAAACTTAATCTCAATCATAATCTTATTCTGTTTCATCACATTTGATTTGACATTTTTTTTATGAAAGATATAAAGATTTACATTATAAGCAAACTTTTTCATCTTAGCAAATAGCACAATCTTATATTATTTCTTCACAAGCAACACATTTATCTCCTTAAACAAAAAGATTACTATAACATTTATCACATACTAGCTTTCCATTGTTTTCGTGACATTGTTCACAATCATTTATTTCTGAACTACACAGTTTACAAATGTTATCTTTATTTATGTCTTATTCATATTCTGAGCATTCATCTATGCATTCATTTTTAGATACCTTCTTATCACAAAACTAGCAAATATTTTAAGCATCGTAGTAGTAATTTTTTAAGCATTCATCAACACATTTACCATTTTAAGACTTTTTAGGTGCAAAGCATTTTTAGCATTCATTTTATGTGCAAAACTAACAACCTTCAATACTTATGCTGCATAACTCACATTAATCAAAACTCTTTATCAAATACCCACCTTCACAAACCAAGCATTTACTTCCATCTTCAGTACATTCGATACAATTACTTAATGCAGAGCTACAGAGCCCACATATTCTATCATTATCTTTATCTTATTCTGTAATAACACACTTAGAAACACATTTATTACCAAAAACTTTTCACGGATAAGCGCATTCTCTGCATCTTAACTTATTAGAACATGAAACACAATTTTCATCTATTCCACTACAAGGATAGCATAAACCATCTGCTTCTAATATATAGTCTGACATGCAGTTATAACAAACATCTCCAGAGCTTGAACATAACTAGCAGCTTTTAATTTAGGAGCTACAATTTTAGCATCTTGAGTCTTAATCTTTGTAAGTTCCAGAGGGACAATTTTCGACACATTGATTATTATATAGATAAAATGATTTTAAGCATTATTCACAAATCTGTCCTGATATAGAACAAAACTAGCAGTATTTAATTTAGGAGTTGCAACTTTAGCAAGTTTAATTATTATCTTAGTAAGTTCCTTAAGGACAAGTTTCTAAACATTAATTGCTATATAAATAATAACCATCTAAGCACCTCTAACAAATATCACCTGAGCTAGAACAAAAATTGCAGTTTTTAATTTTTAAATTGCAACTTTAGCATGTAAAATCTGTTTCTTCATAAGTATTTGAAAGACAATTTTCTAAGCATTAATTGTTATATAAATAAAGTTAATTTGAACATTGATAGCAAATAACTCCATCTTAAGAACATTTTTAACAATTTTATATTAAAGTGTAGCATTATTTACATTATTAGTCTTAGATATAATATCCTTACTCGCATTCTAAGCACTATACATCACTACAGTTCTAGCAGTTACTTCATAACTATTAGCAGGCTTAACATATTCCATCATTATCAGCGTCTTACTCATTACTTTAGCATTAATCTTAACATTTCTTATTTGTAAGTTTTTTACCATTCAAGCAAGAAATACAACCAGAGGAGCTACAACTTACACAATATTAGTCATATATTTAGCAAGAAATACACTTATTATTAAGAAAATAAGATTAGTTTGAGCATTTAGTACAGATATCTCCCAGTTGATTACATTCTTCACAGTTAGTTAAAGTTGCATTACAGAAATCACAGTAATTATCATTGTCACTATCTTGCTAAGTACTAGGACAAGTTTAGTTGCAAAGTTTTTCTTTATTAATTTTTAATGCACACACACATTAGTCACTCTAAAATGTTCAATTCTAGTAGCATTATAAACAATTATTTATATTAGTTCCAAAGCATTCGAAACAATTAGCATGGCATTAAAGAGATGGCAAAGAAGTAAATCCTTGATAAGGCTGATTTAGCACAGTTAATCAATCTTAAATTGATAAAAATAGATTTTTATAGTACCTTAAAGAAAACTAATATCCTATATAATTAAAATTTTATAAGAAACTACCCTAATAAATAAAATTTGTTGAACTAAACGCAATTATGGATATAATATTTTTAGATTATGCTTGTAACTAATTATCCATTTTTGAATGAGTTATATAGGTTGTAACTTGTCCAGTTTAATTAACTGAAACGGATACAAATACTCAAATATCACTAACAAAAGTAACATTATTATATATTAACTCTGGGATGGTATTCGTTCACATTTGGACTATAAGCTTAGTATAATTAGGCTTAGTTTATTATATAGCAAGTTCAAAAAAGTTACTTGAATCTTTATATAAATTTATGAAAACTCCTCAATTATTTGTATTTTATGTATCTTAATCGAATTTTAACCAGGATGAAATACTAAATTAAGTTTATCCAGAAGGATCAAAACCATATCCAGAAAACGATTTTTTAGCACTTGGACTAGCGGTGGATTTAAGAGTTGGAACGTTAGGATCTAAAATATCGAAGAATTCTAAGGCTCCAACTTAGAATATTATGAGTAGAAAAGCGAGAAGGGCTTTCAATGACATTTATAAATAAAATGGTAAGAAATAAATTTAAATTAAATATCTAAGTTTAGTTTAATAGCCTAATGCTTATTAAAGTCATTCGTTTATAAATAATACTCTTTAAACAATAATCATCAACATTATGTTTATATTTAATATGGACATCAGAATAAAGCTACATGTATAATTATTAATTATGGCTATTACTAATTGCATAGCATCACTACATAAATAAAAAGTTAGAAAAATAAAAAAATGAATAGTAGATTAAAACTATAATCAAGTACTAACTTTTTATTATACAATGATTTTTGTATACAAATATGAGTTATATAGCTATTAACTTATCTTAGCTTATGGAGTATTATAAACTAAATTTGTTTTAATTTATATATAAATTAAATAAAGGCAAATGTAATACATCAGTATACTAGAATTATTAAGACTCTTTATCATTAGATCTAGTAGCAGTATGTCTAAAATAAGCTGTGCTTTTATATATAAAGCTTATTTTATTTTACTACATTATATTTTTATTTGAAAAGGGGTTTACTAAGGAAAAATAGAAATGCAGTTATTTGTAATTGAATATACTTATAGGCAGATAAGCTCTTTAATTATGTTAGATATAAATAATTTTTGAAGGATGATAACTCAAAATTCAAGTTTAGCCAATCATTGAAAATAAGTTATGAAGATTAATGCTTTAAAAGAGCTTTAAGCAACAGTTATAGAAAGGCATATAAATAAAATGCAGGAAGGAATGGGCTTTAAAATTTGTGATCCATTTTGCTACTAAAAATAAAATCTAGTCACTCACTACTAGCGATTTTTGGGGATTTTTTTTAAGAAAAATAAATAGAAAACTGAGTTTCTGAGCTCGATTTAAAGATTTTCCATAAAAGTTGACGATAAAAATTAATATTGTGACATTGGAAATCGATTAAAGATCTCAGCTAAAAATAAAAGGGACATAGATAAAATGACCTCACCCTAAGAAGATGAATATATATCAAGAAGCAGCTAAATTTTAAATTGCAATCTTAAGTTCATAAGAGCAATATATTATTTAATCTTCTACTAAATTATGTAATTAGTTTTTAAAAGGCTATAAGTACCAATCTAATAATTAAAAAGTTACCTCTTAAAGTATCTTAGTGAAGCAATTATAAATCATATATGCTTTCTTTGCCAGATCAGTTGCTTTTAAATTGCTACCAACTTTTAAAACTTGATTTTATAGTATTAGCAGAAACTTCAATCCTTTTTAGAAGATATCAAATAAGAAAAACGCTTAGTTTAAAAAAATTTTTGATTACCAAATCTTACCTTTAATCATCAAATTCGATTTAATTCTCCAACCTAATATTCACTAGAAGCCTTTAAAAGTTAATCAATTTGAGTAATAACTAATATTGATCTTAAGGCTATAGATAAAAATGACATTAGATCTAGCATTCAGCTCTTTCTTTTTTATCATTTTGCATAATCTCTCCTAGAGTCTCTAACTAAGAAGCTTTATAATAGCTTAATAAAGTTAATTTTTTGCTGATTAAGTATATTTTAGTTTTAATAAAATAAGTCTACTCTACACTTCTGGTTAAAGTCTGAAAAGACTTCTGTAAATATTAAATCAATAGACTAAAGCCAGAGACATTAAACTAAGATTGATGCTTTATTTAATTCTGCTATTAAAAGTAAAGAAAGAAAACACTTTAATTTTACTTACCAGTAAAAGTGTATTTCTAGTATCTTTTAAGTCTAATTTTAAACTCTTTAATATATTTAAAAGTAGAGGAATTATAAAGTAGAGAGATAGAGTTTTCAGTTACATTGTGAATAGTTTGCTTAAATATTAAATTAATGAATTTATATATTTTACTAAGATTTTTATAAAGACTTCTACTTTAAAATTTAAGTAAAATGGCTCTGCAGACCTTAGTGATTAAACTATTAATAGTACCATTTAAGATCAACCCAACTCTTTCTCAAATACACAAGCTTAGTAGTAAAATTCGCTGCTCTGCTAACTATCCAATTAATTCTTCTTTAAGTAAATCAATTGCGGTAAGTGAGTAGAAAAGAAGACTTTAGACAGCATTTTCTAGACTCTTAATCTTAGTAATTAACTAGCTTGCTTGACTCTTGTTCCTTTTTACATTTCACGTTATATTTCACAATTCTTAAAAAAAGGAACTCATGCAAGAACAAGGACTTTGGATTTACTTTTTTGTCTTTATAAGTTTATATTTATCAATTATGTTCCTTACAATACATGGCCTTAAATAGCATAACCAAAGATATAAAATGAAGAAATTATGAAGAATAAGGATGTAGATCAGAATAATAATAAGAAAATAAAGCAAAACACTGATGAAAAACTTATGCAAGTATCTCTTATATTCAATGAGATTCAAAGAGCTCTATTTGATAACATAATATCACTGTTTTAGATACTTGAACTAATACTTTTTATCAGAAGAAAGCAACATTTTAATTTCAACAAATGTAACTGATTAGGACAACTCGACAATGGCATTAAGAGCCTATTTCTTAATATCTTTTGATAGCTTAAAAGCTCAAAATAATAGGTTCCAACTTTTCCTACCATGCAACCTAAATTCGAAAATAATAATTCGAATGAAACAGCAAAGATATGGAGGGACGAATACTCAAATTTCAATAGATAGCAAAAGAACAAGTTAATTATAATTAAAAGAACTCAGTTCAAATTATTGGAGTGAACGAAAATTAACTATCGGTACAGTTAAATCCTGGAAATTACGCAAATCAATTAACTAGAAAGAATGAAAACAAAACGAAGATATCAGTAACTGAGAAATGGTAAAGCTTACTTCAGTTTCTATATACAAAAGCAATTCAGACACTAAAATCCCAATACTAATGATATTATAAAGGAGATTAAAGTAAAATAGTTTCTTAGACAAGTTAGTGAATATTATGAATAAGGTATATCTAATTTTAAAATACTTCCGACTGGTATAATATTAATAGATTTTTTGAAGCATCAAGATCTCTAGTTACTTATAAAGAAAGTTAGTTTGATACTTAGAGCTTTTCTTCTTATCTTCTAAATAAGATTTTTCTATAAGATCTCAAGATATAATTCAATTACTTTACTTAGAATTTCTTCTATCCTTAGCTGTCTTTAATTAATTAGGTAAAAGAAAGAGTTTTCTTTAATTACTCCCTAAACTTAGCATCTTTTAATCTATTATTTAACTATCAAGGTAATAGAATGGAAGAATTTTAATTTCCTAGTTAATTATAAAAATCGCTGGAAGAAGTCAAAAAGAGACTACAAATTATTTTCAGGTCTTAAAGAAGTTAGCCAGTTCAGTCCTATACTATACTACAGCCTATCAGTTGGTTCCTTATGTCTTTATTTAGTTCTATTTATTTGATGTAGATTATCGATCCTTATTGCCTCCTATTACTACTTTCTAAATATCTCTCTCTATTATCTCATAGGTCTTAATAAGCTGGCTTTCCTCTTTAGCTTAGTAATCTTAGGACTATAAAGAGAAACTTCGACTTGAAGCAGAAAACTCAAGATTTGTAGTAGGGAAAAATAAATAGATCTGAGAAGATTCCTTATAATCTATGAAGTAAATAAGTAAAACTGACTGAATTTCCTTTTTATGAGCAACAAAGATAAGTATAAAATACAAAAATACCAAGAAAATAATTCTTTCAGCACTAAGTTGAGGAAGATTATATGTTAGTTAGATGAATAGTATCTATAGATATTGAGCTATTTTCTTTAATTCTAGACAAATGCTTCATCATTATGAAAGGAATAAAAGATATTAGAATTATATCAAAAAGAATAGGGCCAAATATTAGAAATCCTTGATGTTCTTCTCGTTAAATTATATAAAGCTTATCTAGCTTTATCACGCTACTTTCTACATTTATTTATGTAATAAATGTTTCATATAGCACACTAAGAAACGAGATAAATAACATTAGTAGAGTGATTCTGATACCTCCTACACAAATGACAGGCAACTTAACACCAAAAAATTAGTCTTTATTAAAGCTTAGCCTGCTGAAAATATTATCAGCAGATTCTCACTGTTGGATCTTGCTTCTGTCAACAAGTTTTCGATTCTGTTTTCTTTAAATTAACTTCCAACTAAACTAACTAATTCTGCTTTAAGGATTATAGATTCTAATACTAAGTAATTTTTATTTAGAAGCTAGAAAAACTAAGTTTCTTAGATCCTAAAATACTTTATTAGCTTAAACTTTTAAATGAAGTAGTCTTGATAAAAGTAGTGGCTATTATAGTAAAGATAAATAATAGGTTTATTAGAAGCATAGAGATAGTAAAATAGGTAAATTAAGCATTAATAAGCTTAGTTTATATATAAGAGTCTATCTTTTTAATTAAGCAGTCTAGACTTACAATGATTAGCTTACCTTATAAAAATAAATTTAAAGCTAGAAAATCTCTTAAGTACTTATGATTAAATCCTTTGATTATAAATTATAATAATCCTTCTAAATATCATTAATAGGTATAAATTAACTAGTTCCATTAATTAAAGATAAGCTTTATTTGATGCTTAATATACCTAAGAGGTATCTAATATATTCTAAATAGGTTAATCTAGTTATCTTATAGAATAGTAAAAGATACTAAAGATACAAAGATAATAAAGATAGTAGTAGAGTATATGGTAAGTATAGCTTAACTATCTATAATGTAATAGTATCTTATACTATTGCAGCATTCATACCTTAGTCCTTATGCCTTCTTTAGTTTACCTCTATTTAATTAAACTGCTTTTATACTTACTAGTTCATTAGAACATTCTTATTTCATTACTACTATGCCTCATTTATTTCAATCACTTTATAAATATTATAAAAGTAACCTAAACCAGATTAAAAATACCAGGCATCTCCTGATTCACCATACTTGGGTAAAACAGAAGCAGAATTTTGGAAAGAGATATCTGATTCTAGTGTTTAGCAAGTAACTAAAGGCTCTTAATTATAAGTAAATAGAATCTAATAGAACATTTTAGAATAAGAGTAATAACTATGTCAGAGCAGGTAAGAAACCAGACTGCTTATTTTGAAATCATTTATTAAGAGAACTTTCACTATCTTACAGTTGTTTTAGAAGAGCAGACTTACGCTTAAAATTAATCTAGCTTCGTATTTAAATTTCAATCCAGAGGTTAATTAAAGACTAAGCTTTAATGAACCTATCAAGTAAAACAATAAAAATATATAAATAAATCAAGATTCAATAAGAAGAAAAACTAATTAAGACTTAAACAAAATAAGTTCAAAAGCTAAAGAAATGAAAAATACTACAACCAATCTAACATTTAATTAAGCAATCCAAAAACTTTTACTATTTACGAAAGTAAGAAACGCTAAGATTAGAAAAAGACTTAGAATCTCCTGACTCAAAAATATAGGATTATATGAAATATAATGAAAGGACTAAACGTTAATCCACAAGGAATCTATAGAAGTTTAAAAGTAACAATATGACCTTCCTAATTGTATAGTGCTGATTGTTTAATTAGAGCTTGGATATAATCATCCACTAATATAAAAATAAAGCCAAAAGATGGTTAATACCAAAGAAGATAGCTAACTAAGTTTAAAATTAAATATATTAATTCTTAATCTTTTTATTGATTAATTTCCTAATAACAATGACATATCCTTGATGTAAAATTAGCACATCTTAATTATATAAAAACCATATTAAAATGATTATTTAACTTCTAAATTATTATAAGTCTAATAAAGTATAAATGCTAATACTTCTTTGTACTTTTACTAAGTTATTTTAATTTTAAATTTAAAGATTTTAGCTAAATAGACATTTATAGTATTTTAATATTTATTAATAGACTATTACTAATATCTTTATAAGTTACCCTTTTAATAATAGATTTATCTTATTATTATTAAACTTACTAAAGTCTAGCAAATAATAAGATATTAAGATATTAAGTTTGTTAATATCCGCTTCTCATTTTATACTAATATCAAATATACTTATGATTGATATTCTAATCTAAGCTTTATCAGCTTATCCTTTATTATGTTAAGTTTTTTATTGCTAGAGTCTAGTTTAAATAGTTATGAGTTAGCACATTATTATTTTTATTCTTCTTAATCAGTTCAGAGTAATTCCTTTCTTATAGTAGAAATAAAAGTTGCTTGGAATATGCTTTGTTTAAAGCAAGTTCTTTTCTTTTAAAGGCTTCATCATTTGAAATAATCTATGGCTTTGTTCAAATCTTAAATTTCTTCTTTTCTCTACCCAGTAACTTAAGAGAATCTTCTTTAATTGCAAAGACAATATTCAAATCAGGATTTACTTTGATAAACATGTTTAAACATTCTGTAGCTTCATCATATTTCCTAATCTTCTTACTGTTGTTCTTTTATAACTATTGGCAATAGCATTATTAGGATTTACCTAAAGAGCTACATTAATCTTAGTAGCTTCTTCATTCTTATTTAAGCTTCTCAGTACAGTGCCTTTACTACATTTAAACCAGCAAGCATAGTATCTAGTCTTATAATATTGCTCAAGTGCTTGATTTCTCCTTCAAGTTTATTAATCTTTAATTAAGCAAATCCTACATTATATTGAGCAGAAGCAAAAGGAATTGAGGTTTATAGGTTAACTATAGCCTTGAATCTCTTCTTGACTGTTTGTTGTAAAGTAATTGGTTATTAGAATAGAATGTAGCTAAGGATTAAGCTTAGTAGATAAGGTAGAAAAGTAATAATGATAATAGCCTTGATTACTATAGCTCTCCTTTGTATGGTATAGGTAAAATAAATTGAAAGAGCATTAAATCTATGATCCGTATTTGATTTTTGAAGTAAGTTGGCTGTGAGTAAGTACTGAGAAGTAAATAATTAGTATCTGTAGGTATAGTTGTTTACAAAAGGTTGTTGGTAATTTGTTAGAAGCATAGTAATTTAGCTGTATTATATAATAACTAAATATTAGATTTAATTTGATATTATATCTTAAATATCTTAAAGCTGATTAGATTATAGTATTAATAGCTTTAATTAAAGTAAGCTATACAAGCTTGTTAATATACTTAGAATTAAATTAAAGTTATTTCATTATAATAGTTTACTATCTGCTTAACTAATTATTATCCTGGCTATTTACATTTCTTAGCTCTTTAGTATTATTAATCACTATTTAAATTAAAATATCCATTATATCCTTCTTAGTTTGTCTGTATTTTATTATATTGCTTAGCTATTATTAAGGATATAAGTAACTAGTTATTAAATAGTACCATTATAGTTATATATTAGCTAGTTAGTATCTTTAGTTATTATACTTCAATAGATTCTACAAACCTAACTAATACCTTTACTAAACAACTTTAGTTCTATACCTTTATTTACCTAACTTACTGCTTCTATCTTCATCAGACTTAAAACCATTTTTACTAACTATAGAGATATTGCTTGGGATTATATATTAAGAGTTAATTTGCCTTAGATCCATTTTCTTACCTTATAACCATTTACATATTACTACCGCTCCTTTAGATCCTCTTCTTCACAATAAATGCAATCTCTTTTACTTCATAATTTAAGACATATGATACTTCTAAAAAGTCTACTATCTTTACTTTAGGCTAAATAGAAGATTATTTAGCAAAAGACAAATAGAGACTAGAAAGTTGATAGAGAGATTCAATAAGACATGATAAGTTTGGTTATAAAGAACAGAATTAGGAATTGCTTAGCTAAGGAAACAACCTGCGCCAATAGAATTTTTGCATAGTAAAATGCTAGAATAGTGCTATAAAATAATTATCTACTACTAGAGTATTAACTATTATAATAGCTTAAGCTAGTAGATATCTTTAACATTAGTAATCCTTTGCTGTCATATAATATTAATGATACCAATCCAGTCTTTAATTATAATTAATACTAAAGAATATAACTTTTTAGTCTAAAGCTTATATTTTTAAATATCTTATAATATGAGTTTACCTACTATGGACTAACATAATAATAATAAAATAATCTTAAATAAATTGAGTTTTCTAGCTAAAGAGAAAATGATTCATTTATAAAGATATTTAATTAAAGTTAAAATTATATAAAGAATAAACTAATTTGATTTATTTCGTTTAATTATACAATAACTTAATTATAATAGCTAATCCTAAGAACATAATTCTAAATTCAAACTGATATTTATAATGTAAGCATCTTCTTTGTATTTGAAGTTTTTATAAAATTAATAAGCTTGCTTATAGATTTAGCTTTTCTAAATATCTAATAAAATTTAGCTTTTAAGAGTTTATATTTACAGTTTTAAGGTTTATCGGTATGCTTAAGAAGGTAATAGTAAAATTTCTCTGAGTATTTGGGCTGAATTTTATTTAAAAGCCTGTTATGGAAAAATTAATTAATATTTGACAATATTTGGTAAATTATAAGGATTAAAGTCTATTCCTTTATCTAATATTTCTATGTTTTTGACACTGCTAGCAGAGATAAAAATTTCTTAGTTGAAAAATATAAAACATAAGATTACTACTGAGAGAACAGGAATGAGATGCTTAAAATTAGCTACTTTTCATTGTCATTTTTTCATATAATTAAAGCTCTAAGTACGATTCTTCTTCATTCTGAATTTCTTTGCTTCATCTTCCTAAACTTATTTCTCTTTCTCATTTTATGTCTCATTTTCTTATTCTTCAACCTTTCGTACAATTGAAATGATCCTAGCAAATCCTGATTAGTTTTATTTATATCTATAATTGTTAGCTATTTTGGCTTTTCCTATTGAAATGGCGTTCCATTATCTCAATTAAATTATTTCATATCTTACATTTGACGTACTATATTTAAAGGCTTCTAAATGTCCGTACAGTTTAGAACTTATTTAATTATAAATTAACTTTCTTCAGACTGTGTTTCTTGATATTGAATGCCTTCTATGTCTTTTTAAATATTTGGTATATCTAAAGAAATAATTCATATAATTCAAATCTTTCATGGATTGCTTCAAGTATTAATGATTACAGCAAAGTATCCTTAGATATCTTTAGAATAGCTTAGTGTTTAGTCAAGGAAATTCAATTATTATCTTTATTTCTTCTTTAAAGCTTCAATCATTTAGGGCATAAAAAGCATATCTAATTAATATATCTATTTTTATAGGGAGTAGAGTTATTTAATAGATTATATAAGCAATAACATCTAATCTATAGTTATCTGGCACTTCATTTTCTAGTTAAGACGTCAGTAATTCCTTTCTATATAGTTCTGAAAGATTTCATACGTTGCGCTTATTCTTATTTCATAGTAATTCGTAACTGCTATTGTGGTCTGTTCACGTTTCTCTATTTTTTATGATAAATATCATAAGAATTATTTTATTTCTAAAGGAATTAACTTAGAGTGATAAAGGGGTTTATTCAATACCTATTTTATGCATAAAATTTTATGCTTCTATATCCGAAACGAATACTTTATTTTATAGAATGCTTTCCTAAGATTTTGATAGTAAGATTGCTTCTACTTAGATAGTAAAAAAATTATAGTAGCTGCATTAAACTAGCAATAGATAGTAGTATCATCTATCCATATTATCTGATTAAGGTAACTTAAAGCTTATTTCATTATATTTTTCTATCTGGTTAAATAGAAATTCTTGATTGAATATCTTAAGTAAAAAATAAGAATCTTAAGGGTATTTTCCTTCAAACCACTAGTGGGATCGCACTTTATGGCAAATAAGGTTAATATGCTTATTCATTTTATGAGTTCATTAAAAGAGAAATTCTGCTAGCATAGATAACTTTCAGCTTGTTTATTAAGTCCTTATTCTTCAATACTTAATTTAAATTAGCTCTCAAACTTCAGTTCTTAAGTATTTAATTAGTAAATATATAGTTACAAAGAAGGAAGCAACTTGTCAAATAATTGTAGGGTTTTGTTATCTAGAGACTTATAAGATATTAGCTGAATTAACTAGACTTTATTAATTATTCTGTATTTCTATAGTAACTGGGGTTAGTTTATTACTTTTGATATTCAACTACACTTAATTAGATACTTGTTTTTAGTTCTTTACATAAGAGTTTCACATAAAGTACTAGGAATGTTATATATAGGAATTATTATCCTTATAGCATAATAGAAGAAGTTAAGAGATTACATTGCTCTTTACTTCTTTTTAATTCCTCATTATATAAAGTTCAGTTTTAACTAAAGCTTAGCAATTTCATTCTAACCAAAATCTAAACTAGAGCAATCAATAACTATGGTCTAAATATTCAAATATCTTACTAAATCATCTCTCTTACTCATCACCAAAGAAGTAAGTTATCATCATCTTAGTTAAATTAACTTATATTTTAAAATTAAAATAAGAAAAATACTAAATAGACCTTCATAATCTAAAGCTACTTAGATTGATACTTGCTTGATAACTTTTATATTTTATTAATAACTAGTATTATAATTTTATAAACTTTAAGATAGATTATTATGAGTAATATCAGTATTATATAAATTCTATTCATCTATTCTCCTTTTTTGTTTATTAATATTAT